>JARYGA010025035.1:0-28845 GCA_030545235.1 Helianthus tuberosus
TGTTCAGATTCGTCAAACACTTCTTGTGTTTCGTCGATATCAGTGGCCAGGGACTATATAAACAACACTTTGTGTTCATTTGAACATAGAGATGAGAAATAGACTATAGTAACAAAACTCTGCCAAAATTCCGTCTGAACTGTGTTTGTATCAGTTGTAATCGGTTCTCATCCCGTTAATCAATAGATTGTGTTTCATTGATTAATCCGTTATTATTTATGCTATATATGTTTGATTTGGCATAGTTACGTGGATTCCGCACACGTAACCGTGTTTACTATAAACAAGTGATTCGGTTCGTAATCGATCCTCAGATTTCGGGACCTACAAGTGGTATCAGAGCATAGGCTCTTATCCTTGTTTAAAATCAAACTTGTTCGGTTTTTTATCAAGTATTTTGTGTGTGTTTTTCTGAAAATGAGTTCTTGAAAAATTAATATTTTCTGAAAAATATTCATAAATCTGCTGTTTTATTGGTGTTTGCTACAGATTTTTATCAAAAACCTAAGTTAGATTGTTTGTTTATGCTTTAAACCGGGTTTTTAGTGAAAATCTAGTGTATTTTCGTGTTTCGGAAATTTATCGGTGATCGGAAAACTCATCGGAAACTCATGTTCTTGGTGGTGTTCTTCATATCTTCATAAGTGTTCTTATAAAAACTGAGTATTTGATCTGTTAAAATTGATTAAAACAATTGTTGCACTTATAATATAATAAGTTGACTTTTGTGTGTAAAAGTGATAATTGGTCACAGTTTCTGTTTCGTTGAAAATAAGAGTTACAAACATACTTGTGTCAGGATTAAATATCTTTGTTGTCTCATCTTATCCTTGACTGGTCAGTAGATATTTTAAATATCTAAATCAACTGACTTTTATCCAGTTTTGACGAAACACACAGCCGACGAATCACATCTGTTTCGTCGCAACATCTTTGACGAATCAAACGTCTGTTTCGCCACAACATCTTTGACGAAACAAATTCTGTTTCGCCACGATTCACTATTATCACAAGTCTGTTTCGTCGTCATTCATTCAGACGAAACAAACCTGTTTCGTGAATTCTGTTTCGTCGAAAACAGATCTGTTTTACACAGAGGACTTATATCAGTTTGCTTACTGTTTGTTTTCAAGAATTTGTGCAAGTACTATCATACATACATCAAATATGAGTTGTACTAGTCCATGGGATTGGAGTATGGATTCTAGACCACGTGAAGATCCGACGTCCGCAGCAGCGTGGGTAAAGAGTGTTTTTGGTCAACCAACTATAAGTGCCGGACAATGGGCTTTGGCATCCAATCAGAACCAAAACATTCAAAATCTTTTGATCAGTGAGAGCGAAACGGGTAGCAACAATCGCCCGCCAAAGTTGAATCATATGAACGAGTTTCCATCATGGAAAGGTCGTTTCATTACATATGTTCAAGGTCAAAGCACTGATATTTGGAGGTGTTTCATTACTCCACGCAATGATGCTCTTGAAGTAGCAGCGTCAACGGCCGAAGGTTTTACTAACATGCAGGAAAATGACAAGAAAGCATATGAATTTGAGAAAAAGTCGTTTGCTGTTCTTACTCAAGCACTTCATAAAGATATCTATCATCAGTTTTCTTATTGTACGGACACGAAATCCTTATGGGATTGTTTGGTGACAAGAGGAGAAGGAAACGCAGCTTCCAGAAAGACACGGCATGATTTATTAAAGAAAGAGTTCGAATCATTCCAGTTCTTGGAAAACGAAACTCTAAATGATATGACCACACGGTTTTATCATTTGATTAGTGAGATGTTTGCCTATGCTGTTACTGCATCTCAAAAGGAAGTTTGTGCACGATTTGCTGATTCTCTACCACCAAAGTGGAGTCCATACATTGAGCTTCTAAAACATACAGGTATTCTAGATGCTGACACTATAACTATCTATGAATTTGTACAGAAGCTGGAACATAAAAATGATGAAGAAATCCGAAAAGCAAAACGCATTGCTGCTCCTCAGAATATTGAAATGTATTGTGGTGGAGGTTTTGACCCGTCAGCTAGTCTGAGGCAACCAAAATTACAAACGGCGTTTGTATCAGATACAAACTCTTCTCCGTTTCCTCAACAAACTCAGACTTATTCTGGAGGAGGTTTTATTCCTTTTATACCTCCAGTTGCTACTCAACCTCAGGCATATTCAGGAGGAGGTTTTAATCCATCCCTACCACAACCACAAGTCCAACCACAACAACAACAGCAAGCTCATTATACCAACAATCCTCCAACTCCAAACCCTAACACAGTCAAAGTTGATACATCAAACCTCTCAAATGTTAGCATTGAAGTAGCAAAGGAACATATGGAACTTATTAATACCATGGTCAGTGCTTACTGCGGTTTGGTCGCCGGTCGAATTGGAAACATCAATTTAACCAACAAAGACTATCTACAAATTAACCGTGATGAAATGGAGTTGATGGATATAAAGTGGGCATTCGCAAGTGCTGTTAGAAGGGCGAAGGACTTTATGGTTCGAACAGGAAGAAGTTCTTTGGAAAGCAAACAAGATACAAAGTACGGTTTTGATAAAGAAGCAGTTACATGCTTCAATTGTGGGGAAAAGGGTCACTTCAAACGTGAGTGCACTCGACCAAGCAGACAAGGCAATCAGAACCCATTCCGTAATCAGACGAGTACTTCAAATGCTAATCAAGACAATCGTGGAAAAGGGATAGTGGCTGTAAACAACACCACTAACCAGAATCAGTCTGGATCATCAAATGAAAGTCGTGCATTAACCGTACAAGCTGATGAAGGGTTTAATTGGTCTTTACAACTTGGGGAAAGTGATCAAGGTAAAGGAGGAACGGCGTTTTATGCTAAGATTATCAATCACATCAAGCACGTTCATAAGGAAGAATTTTCTGATAGTGACGACAGTTCTGGTCATACCGGGAGTTCTGATGAAGAAAGTTCTACTTCGAGTTCTGAATCTGATGTGAGCAAAGAAGCAAGTTCTAATCTTGATGACTTATTGAATGAAGCAGAAGAGTTGAAATGTCAGAAATCAGTTCTGATCAAGAAGGCTGAGGTAGTATCTAAAGAAATGGAGAAGTTCTTTTCTGAAGACGGATCTTTCTCTTATCAGACTGCCTTTATGGCAAATGTCTCAGATTCTACAAGTCAGGTAAAATCTGAAATTCTTATCAACTGTAGAGATTGTGAGTATATGAAAAGTGAATTTGATAGAATAAAGCTTCACTGTGATTCGATTCATATTCACAATCAGAGTTTAGTTGTTGAAATGGCTAAATGCAAAGAATCGAATATGGCTTTGATTCGAAACGAAAAAGAATTTAAGTCTATGATTGAAATTCAAAAGAAAAATGTTTCCGAAGTGACAAAAACTGTTTATCATAAACAAGTTAGTATAAATGAATACATTAACATTGTTGAGGAAACTAAAAAGGAACTAGCCATTGCCAAATGTGAGCATGATGCAATCAAGCAAAAATTGGAGAGTTACTCTAACTCCCGATTTGTGCTCGATCACATTATTAATGTTCAACAACTAAAGGGAAACAAGAAAGGTGTTGGGTATAAGAAGTGTCCGCCCCCTTTGAGACATGATTATACTTATTTGCCTGATGAAGAAGAAATGCCACGGTTTGAATCCAGTGTGCCTCTTGATTATGAGGAAGTAACTACTGGCCTAGGATTCAAATCAGACAATTCTCCAAGTACAAATTCTGAGCAAAAAGAGTCAACATCTACGAAACAAGGTCCTCCAACCATTGAGGACTATGAGTCGTCGGATGATGAATCTGAATCAGATGTGAGTAATCAGGATAAATCACTTGACAAACTTAAAGGAGTAGAAGTTCCAATTGAGAATCATATACTGTGTGATCCTCCTACCCCTGCTGTTAAATCTGTTGTTCAACAAGTGATAAATCATGTGTCTACTGTTAAAAGTAATATTGTGTTGTACACTTTGGTTGGTGACTCTAAAATCTATTCAAATAATGATTTTCCAATTAAAAATGTCAATCCTTCATTGATTGATAATGTTTTTGAAAATAACACAAGTAAGTTTGTGGGAAAGTCGATTCAGGGAGTTAATGTGACTCAATGTAATCCAATTCCTAAGACTGAAATTAAAAAGAAATTTGGAAATCAGAAATCACCTTCAAAGCAACAACCTATTGCTTCTAAGGGTAAACAATCAGATCAACGAGCTAAATTGTCAAATGTTTCTAAATCAAAATTTGAAACAAAAGGGGCTCGTTATCAGAAGAAAAACAGCAATGTTAAATTTGTGGAATCAAGGGGTACAGATAAAATTGAGACTTTTGCTAACAAGTCAAACACTGATTTTGTACAAGTCAAAATTTTAAAACGTGATAGTCAAAACAATTACACTCAACATTCAAACGGGTGTGATGAAAAAGCTAGTACCTCGGGTTACACAAGTTCGACATCTGATCGTCGATCCAGTTCTCCTAAGTTTGTTGAAAGGAGAACGTGTTTTAAATGTGGAGAGTTTGGGCACATCATCAAAGATTGTGCTAACACTCCGAAAGCGAAATTTGTTGAAAGAGCATCACCTGAATCGATTCACTCTAAATGTCGTCTTGTTTCACCTAAACATGATAAAAGAACTATTAAAGAACAGAAATCGAATCAACGACATCAAGATGTGAAGAAAATAGAAAAGGCTTTAAAATCTAAGGTAAATTCTGTTCCAAGGGAACCAAGTTCACCTGTAAAACCAGAAATTTCAAAATTTGTTTACAAAACTCAATCTGGTAAACAAAAACAAACTTGGAAACCTAGGAAGAGTGAAGGTTCAGGGGGAGCTGTTTGTTTGGAAAACCATCAACAAATCGAGATCACTATTCGTGATGCTCAGGGACGACCCAAGACCACTTTGGCTTGGGTCCCCATCCTTAACTAATCATTGGATGATATGTGCAGGATGTTCCAGGAGGAACTATTAATAGTCATTGGATTGTTGATAGTGGGGCATCTAGGCACATGACGGGCGACTTACGGCTTCTATATGATGTGAGAAACATTAAAGGAGGCTATGTTGCTTTCGCTGGAGACAAAGGTGGTTACATCACTGGAGAGGGAATGATTTCCAATGGTGTGGTATGTTTCGATAAGATCAATTATGTTCGTCAAATTGATCATAATCTTCTCAGTGTGTCGCAAATCTGCGATAAAAAGTTCACCGTGCATTTCGATGATGCCGGTTGTTATGTGCTTAAACCTGGTTTCACAATTCCTGATGAATGGATTCTCTTATCGGCTCCAAGAATCAATGATCTTTATGTTCTTGATATGAGTCAAGCGATTACGACTTCTGCACAAGTCACATGTTTTGTCTCGAAAGCCACGGAGAAGGAGTCTATATCTTGGCACAGAAGAATGGGACACATTCACTTGAGAAAAATGAACCATTTGGTGAAAAACAATCTTGTGAATGGCGTACCCGTGAGAAGTTTTCATCTACAAGATATCTGTGTTTCGTGCCAGAAAGGGAAACAAACAAAGAAGTCTCACCCTTTAAAGAAAATCAACACTGTTGGCATGCCTCTCGAACGTCTTCATATGGACCTCTTTGGACCTATGAGACACAAAACAACGTTCGGAGATGTGTATTGTTTAGTAGTTACTGATGACTACTCTAGATTTTCTTGGGTAGCTTTTCTGGCACACAAGAGTGATACTCCTCAAATCCTCAAGGATCTTCTTACAATGTTGGAAAATCTCTACTCGTTGAAAGTTAAGAGGATCAGAAGCGACAATGGAACTGAATTCAAAAACCGGATTATGGACGAGTTCTGTACCTCTAAAGGCATTCTTCATGAATACAGTTCTCCTTACACTCCACAACAAAATGGTGTCGCGGAGAGGAAGAATCGGACGATAATTGAAACTGCAAGAACAATGCTGGTAGAGTCGGCATTTCCTGTTCAGTTCTGGGCAGAGGCTGTGTCGACTGCTTGCTACACATTAAACCGAGTTCTTACGGTTAAGAGACATGGCAAGACTTGTTTCGAACTTCTACAGAAAAGGAAACCAGATCTTTCAATTCTAGAACCTTTTGGTGGTCCATGCACTATGATTGATCCGGATGGAAAGTTTGGAGCGAAAGCTATCGAGGGTTTCTTCCTTGGATATGCTACACCAAATTTTCGTGTTTGGAATCTGACTACCAAAAAGATTGAACTATGGAGTGAAGTACGGGTTCAGAGATATACAGATCCTGTTAAAGCTCCAGGTGATCCTTGGATGTTCGATTATGATGGGCTATTCAATTCCTTTGACCTGCCAACTTTTGATGAAGATTCTGCAGCTGCTAGAATGATATTTGATAGTGACAATGCTGCTGATTCGTCATTAGTTAGACCTGTTGTTGTTAACTCACAAAGTTCTAATTCGTCTAACAACACGGTTCAAAATGAGGAAGTTGAAAATGCTACTGAATACAATGAGTCATCAGAAGAAGATGAAGAAAATCTGGATGCGACTGAAGGCACTAAATCTCCAGTTGTTCCAGTTCAGGGTATTTCTGTTGATACTCCTCATGTGTAAGTCGATGATACTGCTGAAGGAAATGCATCCACTTCTACGCATATTCCAGGTGTAGAGTTGGTTGTTGATCTTAATATTAACAATTTGGGTGTTAATGCTCGTGTTCCTGAAAATCCTGAAATGAGGATACACGATACCCATCCACAGCAGAATATCATAGGAGATGTCCAACAAGGTGTGCAGACACGTAATCAGCTGAGAAACAACCCGAGTGCTGGTTTGTATTCAGCTATTAGAGAATCTGGTCTACAAAATGATTGGTCTTTCGCGTGTTACGTTTCACAAGAAGAACCAAAATCTTGGAAGGAAGCTTTAAAAGATAATTCATGGGGTGAAACCATGCAGGACGAACTGCAGCAATTTCAAAAGCTTGGTGTTTGGAAGCTTGTTGAAAAACCGGAGAATTACAAGAAAATTGGAACACGATGGGTTTATAAATGCAAGAAAGATGATCGTGGAGTTGTTATTCGCAACAAAGCGAGACTGGTTGTTCAGGGCTTTCGTCAGATTGAAGGCATTGACTACAATGAAGTTTATGCACCTGTTGCACGTCTGGAAGCTATTCGAATCTTCTTAGCTTATGCTTCTTTCAAAGGATTCAAAGTTTACCAGATGGACGTTAAAAGTGCTTTTCTTCATGGTATTGTTCAAGAAGAGGTGCATGTCGAACAACCTCCAGGTTTTGAAGATCCTATTCACCCCGATCGGGTTTGGTTGCTCAACAAAGCTCTTTATGGTCTACATCAAGCACCTAGGGCTTGGTACGCAACCTTATCAAACTATCTTCTGGAGAATGGATTTAGACGAGGTCTTATTGATTGCACACTCTTTATCAAAGAACAAGATGAAGATCTTCTGCTGGTGCAGGTATATGTTGATGATATAATATTTGGGTCTACTAATGACTCTTTGTGCAGGCAATTCGAACGTGTTATGCAAGAAAAGTTCGAAATGAGCGCTATGGGAGAGATGAATTTCTTTTTGGGCCTTCAAGTTCAACAAACAGAGTCTGGGATATTCATCCATCAGACTAAATATGTTGGTGACATTTTGAGCCGATTCCAAATGTCAGATGCAACGCCCATTGGTACCCCACTTCCGCAGAATCACGGGATTACTCCGGATTTGAAGGGAGAAAGCATCAACTCCTCGTACTATCGTGCCATAATCGGATCTCTCATGTATCTTACCGCTTCGAGGCCTGATATCATGTACCCAACATGCTTACTAGCAAGATATCAAGCAAACCCGAAGGCCTCTCATCTGTCAGCTGTCAAAAGGATTCTACGCTATTTGAAGGGATGCCCAGACCTCGGTCTTTGGTACCCTAGGGATGATAGTTTTGAATTAATTGCATACAGTGATTCTGATTTCGGTGGTTGCAAAATTGATGGCAAATCAACAACAGCAGGATGTCAGTTTCTAGGAAATCGACTGGTCACGTGGCAGTGCAAGAAGCAAACGTGTGTTGCTACATCAACATGTGAAGCAGAATATATTGCTACCTCGAGTTGTTGCTCCCAAGTTATTTGGATACAACAACAAATGCGCGACTACGGTTTAGAATTCCTATCTACTCGTATTTTTGTTGATAATAATGCTGCCTTGCAAATCACTAGAAATCCTGTGCAACATTCTAAGACTAAACACATCGACATTAAATATCACTTTATCCGTGATTGTTTTGATAACAGGTTAATCGATGTCGTTCATGTCCCCACTGATCACCAACGTGCCGACCTGTTTACAAAAGCTTTTGATAAATCACGTTTTGATTATCTACTTTTGGTCAATGGCATTAAGGTGATACCCGAGTAAACTTCTTTGGCTGATCGTTTTTGTAAATATTTTCTTTATAAACTTTGAAAATTCAAAAAGATTTTAGTTTTCGTAAACTTTGCGAATTTTAGGGGGAGATATTTCAAGAAAATACAAAAACATTGCAAAAGTTTAAAATACAAAAACATTGCAAAAGTTCAAAATCCAAAAAGATGTCTTTACTTTCTGTCATTTCGTTTGAAAAATTCAAAAATTCAAAAACAATAGAAAAACCAAAAATGAGTTTCTTGGATAAAGGAAAATGATGAAATTCACTGGTGTGGTCGGTCAATGTGCTCAAAATGCAAAATAAAAAGAAAAATGATAAGTATCTCTACTAACGATGTATCGGTAGGCTCACAATCAGACTAAAATGTGCAGGATGATACAAACCTAACAGACTTCAAGTCAGGTGGGAACCGCTCATTGGCATATGGTCTTAGTACCGAAATCTCGTTTGAGAGATTGCCGAGATCTGAAATATTCGGTCTTTATGCTGCTTATCATCTGGGTATCATGGTTGTATCAAACCGTAAAAATAACGGAGACGAAGTCTAAGATCTTCCATGATACTATACATACGTGTACATACTGCATTCGACCTCAATAAGTGATCAACAATCACATGTCCAAACAAAATAAGTGATTTTATATCACAGATTCTTTGCGGGAGTCAAGTTCGTCTCTCTGCTGTACGAAAGTACTGACCTGTTCACGGACTTGCTCCTGTGCCCTTCATGCATCTGAAAATCAAGTTCCTCATCAATAAGTGATTTTATCACATAGGACTTGTTTTCAATCAAATAAGTGAGTCTCTCACATTTTTATACGGTCAAACAGATGATAATCGGTATACTCACCGGTAAGATGAATTCTCGTGCATACCTTGATATGGGAATGTGTCGTGAGTGGATTTACATCAACTTGTAAGTATAATCCTTACCGTTAATCGTATCTCTTAAATTATGATTACGTCTGATCAGTTTGAGCTTATGTGGACCACAATACCGATAATCGAGGTAGTATACTTATCCAGAGCTTTAAACAGAATCAAAATCATGTTGACTAAGACCGTAAGCTGGTATGATTCCTTGTCCTTGAGATTCGCAAAAAGGTTGCACTTGTACAGTTGTTTAGTGTTTTTAACAGTTTTCCGCATTTTCATTTAGTTTACCTTGCTTTAAATTTGCTTTTAGTATATTTGTGTAAAGTTCGTTTTTGATTAAGCCGAAGTTGTTGCTTGGTGTTTTCTACCGGAAGCCTGAAACCTTCTTCATAAAAATGTTCTTGCATTTGATAATTCAAACTGAATGGAATTGTGTTCATAATCTGTTTTGACTGCAAAATATTTCCAGCCTGTGTTACTGTTTTGACTGCAAAATATTTCCAGCCTGGGTGTTGCTGTTTTGAAAAATCTGTTGGTGAAACAGACTCGTCGACGAATCACAAGCATCGACGAATCAGACCTTAGTCGGCGAATCAAATCTGATTCGTCATAACAGACGACGAATCACAGGAGCCCAATTCTGTTTCGTCATGGGCTAAAGTTTAGGCCCAAGTTCAAGCCCAAAGTTCTGTTTCGCCGGGCCCATTTCTGTTTCGTCGAATCCTCTGATTCGTCGAGACAAGGTAGTGTATATATAGGTCCCACTTGTTCACTTTTTCAAAACATCAGTTATCTTCTTCTTCACACAAGCAAAACCCAAACCTACGGTTACTCTCACAAATCGCTCAAAACATTTGTTTTTAATAAAAATTTCACAAACTTCAAAGGTAGTAACATGTTCTGATTTACATTCCGAACACTTTGAACCGTCGGGTTTTTCATCCGAAAACCCTCAGAAACCTTTTTGAAACCATTGTTTTTCTTTGATTAAATATGTGTTGTTGTTGCATGTTGTTGTGTTTTCATTATAATCTGATAGATTTAGGTTATCTGTGTTTGATTTGCTTTGATTTGGATGTGGTTTTTATCATAAAAACAGGGGTTTGTTTTTGAAAATGGTATTATCTGTTTTACAAGGGTTTTTGTTCGGAAAAACATTTATGGGTGTTTATAAATGGGTTGGGTATAAACAAAGATGATTGAATGTGTTTGTGTTCATATTTGATGATGGTTTAAACTCAATACCGCGAAACTGATAAAACCCCAAATTGACGAATCTGATTTAACCCTAATTCCGGCGAATCAACCATTCGACGAATCAGACGACGAATCACAGATGACGAATCAGAAATGGAACGAAATAGACTCGACGAATCAAAAAGTCGACGAATCAAACCAGTCAATGGTCAACCCTCTGTTTCGTCGTTCAATTTCTGTTTCGTCGTTGATACTCTGTTTCGTCGTCAATGCCTTAGCAGTTTTCTGATGTTGCTGTTTGTTCACAGTAGACATGTTTAAATAGGTTATCTGATATGTGTATACATGAAAGTGTATTCATACATGTCTAAATGCTATGTTATATATATTGTGACTTATTCTGGACATTTTCATGTACAGATGGCTCCTAAAGCACAGCAAGAAAAGGGAAAACGCAAGAAGGCGATCAAGAAAGAAAACAAAACCGAAGAAGAGATTATGTCAGAAAAACGCCATAATCAAGTTGCATATTTGGATCCGGAAGACAAGCTCGTTGAATTTAAAGATATGACGAAGTGGATCAGGGAGTCACGCATCAATTATGCTGTTACATACTCGACACCCGTCTACAAATCTCTCATTAAAGCGTTCTGGGATTCTGCAAACGTCGTTCAAATCGATGGAAAGGATATTATCAGAGGTCGTGTAAATGATCTGTATGTCGTTGTTACTCCGGAGATATTGAATCAAGTTCTTCAATTACAAGATCAACCGAATGCACCATATTCAATACCAATCATGTGTTCGCGAGGCTGTTTACTAAGGATGAAATGCAAAGGAGATCTTTTCGTCAAACAAATCAACAAAGGTGATCTTCCATTAAGATACAAGTTTTTATTACATGTGCTTATTCAGAGTCTCAGCAATAGACGAGCTGGATATGATATGGTGGGAGATGATCTTGTTGGCTTCATGGTTGCTTTGGTGTTAAACAAACCGTTTAGCATTTCGAAGTATATTTTCAGCAACATGAAAGAGAACATGACAAGGACTGGTAGTAGAACCACAGGGAACAAGTTTTGGATGTATCCACGGTTTCTGCAAATGATAATGAATGTTCAGCATCCAGACCTTCCTAAAGCTGAAAATGATCTTTTGAAAATCGAGGCGATGAATTTCAACTCGTTAAGGCTAATCAAGACTATGGCGGCCAAAAGATACACAGAAAGTGTTCCTCCAAGGAAGCTTTTTGGCGCTCTAGTGAATCCTGATTATGTTGCTCCTGCAAATGACAAATGGCGTCATGAAGATAGCCAATCAGACAATGAAGAACCTGAGTTGGAAAGGTTAAGGATAGAAAAATTTGGTCCTGACCCAGTTGATTCAGATGAATCTGGTAGTGATGATGATGAAAGTGGTGGAGATAGTGATGCAGGTGCTGTTAGTACTGCTGTTGGTACATCAAGCAAGGGTGCTATTTCTGGTACATCGGATAGTAGTTCATCAGCAAGTGGTGATGATGGAACTGATTCGAGTTCTAGTGATCATTTAGTTGAACCTGGTTATGAAATGTATATTGATATACGTGGAGTAAGAAGGTACAGAAAGATTAGAACAGAGGATGACCCAGAGTATGTTCCAGAGGATCCTGAAGGTGAAAGGAGAACAAAAAGAAGAGCAGAGAAAGTTGTTGAAGTACAAAAGAAGAAACCTAGGAGATATCTGAGTACTTATACTCGGAAATCTGTGCCTCAGGAGTCTTCATCTATTGCTCATGAGCCTGTTCAATCTATTCCTCAGGAGCCTGTGCAAGAAATTCCTACTGTAGTTACTTCAGCTACAGAAACTCCAGTTGCTCCAGTTGTTACACCAGCTACTGCTACTCCATCTGTTGTTCCTCAGGCAGTTCCTGTAAGATCTATGGCTTCAGCAATCACGGCAACTACTTCTGAAATCAGTGCTGAACGTCATAGGACATTTGCTGGATTTTCTCAAGATGAAAAGATCAAATATCTGTTTTCTACACTTGAAGCGGCTGCTGATCGTCTTCAAAGGCAATCTCATTTTGGAAATCTCACGAAGCATGATCAACTTAAACAATCTGTGGAGATTAACAAGTTAAAGTCAATGGTTGGTCAACAGCAAACAGTTATAGAGCGACAACAAGGTGAAATTGATGCGCTTAAAGCTGAAAATGCTCGCTTGAAGGCTATTGATGAAGAGAAAGAGAGAAGGCTTGCCATTCTGTGGGACTATTATTGTAAACAACAAGAGGTGTTAAAGAAAAAGGATGATGATACAGAAGATCAAGGAAATCCTGATACCTCTGGTACATCACAGAAACAACCAACCACACTTGCTTCTGAAGTTGTTAGAGTTCAACCTACCGTTGTTGAATCATCTCAGGGAACATCTACTGGAAAAGTACAACAGATAGAAGGTACTTCTTCTATATTTAGCAGTGCTGATATTGCTCTACAAGCTGTTCATCCATTTACAGGAGAGTTGCTTGAAGAAGGGGAGTTGATAGAAGATCTTTCTCCGGAGCAATTGAGTATTTTACAGTCTATGAGAGAAGTAGATGATGCTGAGATAGACAAAATGTCTACTGAGACTGATACAACGAATGTTGAAGAGATTGATGAAATTGTGGTTGAAGGTGAAGCTCCAAAATCAACATATGTCAGAGAAGATGGTACTGAATTTGCATCATTTGATGAAAATTGGATGAAAGAAAACATTGATGACATAGACGAGCACTTGAAAAATCGGAATTCTTCTGAAAAAGACATAAATGCTTTTGCTGAATGGAGAAAACAGTTTTTATCTAAAGTGTCCAAGCCGTTACCTGAAAAAGCTCAAGTAGACTATCTGCAATTTGAAAAGAAGCCTAGTGGAAGGATCTTATGCTGGATGTTTGTTCAAGATATTCACTGCATTGCTATTAAACGTGAATTTGGAATTCTTTATTTCAATTCACTACTGAGCATTCTTTCCTTACCATTCTATGATGTTTCTGCGTTGACAAGGCTTCAGCTTATCAATCGTGAAAAATACGATGGCGCTACGTTATTTGAGCGTCTGGTGAAAGTAAACAAGAAGACAGGCTGGAAGGATAAATCCTACAAGCCACAATTTCCTGTTTATCAACCGATCAAGTTTACTCTTGATCCGGACACCAACACTTGCAGATATAAACTTGTATATCAACCTCCGAGAGTAGTAGATAAAATCCCATTGATGCCTATGAAGCAGGATTTTATTGAAGACATGGCATTGTGGTGCTACGACTCGGATACTCATGAAGCTGTAATTGTGTTTAGAGATGGTCGTGCTAATTACCGGATGTTGGATCCGATGTGGATCGTCAACATGTCTGAAGCTGATATTGGAAGATTATATCGTCATGATATTTTCTATGAAGACCAAGATGCACGTCAAGCGTTAAAGTTTCAGAGAGTAGCTTGTTTTTGCTACTACAGGGGTATTCATTCGGGCAGTTCGTGGTCCGAACAACACTGATGGAAGATTAGAAGACCAAAGACGAGTAACAGACAAGGGGGAGTTTGTTGATGCATTTTTAGTGTCTGTAACTAGTCTTGTTTTAACGATGTAATTTGTATGGTCTTTTATTAATTATCGAGTCTGTATGTTATGTTGACCAAGTCAGATATCCTCCTATCTTCTTGTGTACAACTTATTTGTCTCTTTTGGTATGTAATGTATTATGAACAATGCATGTTGCATTAAAGGGTAGTTTTGTCATTACTATGTTTATGTGTTGCTGATTGTTGCTGTCTGTTAACAGGAACAACCACAACATTTGCAGTCCTCGACGAAACAGACCTGTTTCGTCGGAACACTTCATGGCGAAACAGGCCAATGCTCAAACTTCTGTTTCGTTGAAGGTCATGACGAATCAGACCTTGATTCGTCATGAACTGACGAATCAGACCTTGATTCGTCATGTTTTGGGCTGTTCCAGGCCCAATGTCTGGCCCATGTTCAGATTCGTCAAACACTTCTTGTGTTTCGTCGATATCAGTGGCCAGGGACTATATAAACAACACTTTGTGTTCATTTGAACATAGAGATGAGAAATAGACTATAGTAACAAAACTCTGCCAAAATTTCGTCTGAACTGTGTTTGTATCAGTTGTAATCGGTTCTCATCCCGTTAATCAATAGATTGTGTTTCATTGATTAATCCGTTATTATTTATGCTATATATGTTTGATTTGGCATAGTTACGTGGATTCCGCACACGTAACCGTGTTTACTATAAACAAGTGATTCGGTTCGTAATCGATCCTCAGATTTCGGGACCTACACTTATTGTACTCAAGGCCATATAATTATTCATGTTGATCTCCTGTTTGGATTGTGATTGAATATCGATGTCCACAAATTCTTTATAATTTTATTTTCAAGATACAAGACCATGTGTGTTTGTTTTCTCGTCCATGTGCCCCTGTCTATTATGTACCTCATTATATCTTCTTGGTATATATATATATATATATATATATATATATATATATATATATATATCATTCAACATGCACAATACACCCACATCTTCCTGGAAAATCATCTACAATATCACCCAACCAGAAGCAATACTTTGATTTTTTTTCCATAACAAACATTTCCAAGTGAAACAGACTCACACTATCTTGAAAATATGGCCATCCGTATGCCTCGTATCATTCAAGCAAAAAAAATTCTGAGGCGGTCATTATCTAATGGAAGCAGAACTCCAACATATACGGACATCCCAAAAGGCTATTTTGCAATTTATGTTGGGGAACAAGAGAAGAAGCGGCACGTGGTCCCGGTATCAGTATTAAGCAAACCTTTGTTTCAGGACTTACTGCATCAGGCGGAGGAAGAGTTTGGGTACAACCACCCAATGGGCGCGCTCACAATTCCATGTAGTGAAGACGTATTCACGGATCTTGCTTCTCGTTAGGGAGCGTTCTGACATGTATACGTTTGTCTTTATAACCCCAGTTTTGTAAACAGCTAACAATTAGGAACACTTTATAGATAGTTGTAAATAGAGAATTGTTCCAGTTGAATGAAATTTAACTTGGATGTATTTTTGATTTGAAGGAATCTTTACTTTTTTTTATTGCTGGTTTTCTTAAAAATACAAAGCTTGTGATCAGCTAGAGATAAAGGAAAACAAGTGGATACTTACAAAGAGAGTTACGTTTCTTATTTTGTCAACTAAATTTTACACCAGGAAGACACATCCATTATACATAAGTCACTCACTGAACTAAAACAAAACAAACACATGTCCTCACATCATTTGTTAACAATATGGTCTCAGATTACAGCAGAGTGAAATTCAAATTATGATAATTACCTTGCACTGGAACGAATCTCACCTTTTAGAGTTTTACCTGTTCTTGTAATACTTGTAAATGATGTCCACATAAGCATGTCACTGGAAAAACAAAGGCAACATATCTGACCACTACAATCATTAGACACGAAAAAATCAGCACACAACAACTTGACTACATGTACAAAGATGTGATTTAAAGGAGATGTTCTAAAAGTTCGCATGACATATGTAATGATCAACCTGGACGAGACATCCAAAGAACGTTTCCTGGAGGTTCTTGGTATTGCAAAACCATACAAATCAAGAGATGATTAATTTATTTTTGATATATTCAATGGGCAAACTTTACATAGAGTTATATTTTATATATCTTTGTTGAGAATTAATAAATTAATGAATATCCTAGGGGCCAGGGACGATTTTCAAACCACTAATTTGGATAACCAGCTGAACCATCGGTCCTTAGGTTGTAAGACACAATGACCCAATATGGAATTTTTGGTTGAAATGCCAAGACACATGCATGTGATATTGGTCCTCTTATTCACTAGTTAATGTGATAAGAACTCTGACCATATATATTTCCTGGTATAGTCCTTCTTTGCTTGCTAGTGGAGATTGGTGTCCACAAAAGCATCCATAATTTTATTGTAGGGACCCAAAACCATGTGTGTCTGCTCTATCCTCCATATGTCACCGTCTATTGTGAAATGATCATTATATCCTGTTCTTATATAAAGCGTTCAGCATTCCCAATACAACCACATCAAAACTCATCTACAACATCATATCTTTCACCAGGAAGCGTTACTTCGATTCTTATCTGCCTTCAACAACTTTTGTAAGTGAGCAGCCTCTAGCTTCCTTGAAAACATGGCCATACGTATGCCACGCATCATTCAAGCAAGAAAAATTCTCAAACGGTCCCTCTCTAATGGTAGCACCACTCCTGCATCTATGGACATCCCCAAAGGCTATTTTGCCATTTATGTTGGAGAACAAGAGAAGAAGCGGTTTGTGGTGTCTGTATCACTACTAAGCGAACCTACCTTTCAGGAGCTACTGCATCAGGCAGAAGAAGAGTTTGGGTACAACCATCCAATGGGCGGGCTCACGATTCCCTGTAGTGAAGATGTATTCATAGATCTGGCTTCTCGTTTGGGAGCATTTTGACTTGTATACATCTGTCTATATCTACAACAGTTTTGTAAACATCTAACCAGTAGGAACCATTTATAGTTGTAAATTTAGATCACTGATCCAGATGAATGAAATTTAATTTGGATATTGTTTTGAGTTCATGGTATTCTATATTTTTATAACATGGTTTTATTTGAATAAGAAGCGAATTAGTAGCTAGTTAAAAAGGTTTAACTGGATAGCTACACTGAGAATTACATGCTCTCACATTTAGATAAAACCTGACAATAAGAAGATGTTTATACCTAATCCAGATCCTGCCTTGTAAAAAGCATTGAAATAAAGCCAAAGTTACACGTGTACGAGTCCCGAACTTGTTAACAATACAGACTCAGTTTAAATGTTTCTCCTGTTTGAAATTTCTATTAATATAATTACCATGGTCAAGGAAAGAGTTCCCACTATAGAGTCTTAAGTGTTCTTAAATGAGCTAGCTAGTGTTTGAAGTTCACATAAACACCTGACTGGAACAAAAAGGTGTTGGTGCACTTGTGTCTGTACTTTGTCTGTATATCAAACGATGTCTTATTAGTCTTGTAAGTTTGACCAAGTCAACCATCCTCCTGGTTTGACTTGGCCAAACAGTCAACATTATGTTTGCAAGATGCTGGGTCGAAGGATGTGTCATCGAAGGATTGCCTATATCCTTCGATGATGAGCTCGAAAGATGGACCTTCGATGGATGGACCACGAAAGATCACATCTTTCGTGGTACATGTGGATCCTTCGAGCTGTTTCTGGTCGATAGATGATCCTTCGATCATCTTACCTGATCCTTCGACCAGATCTGTTGTTTTGGGTATAAATACCCGGGTGTTGTGTTCATTTCGATAAGGAGACACACAGACAGATAAGGAACACACACACACACTTAGAGAGAGTTTGCAAGATAGATTTGTAAACATTGTGCTTGTAACTGGACCATTCATACGTATTAATACAGAGGTGTTAATCGGTGAACTTTGCGTGTCGTGTTTTTACGTGTTCTATCTCGGTTTGCTATCTCGGTTGGATTCCGCACAACCGGGTTGGTTCGTATACAAGGATTAGGCGACTAGATCCTCCCCTAGCCGGACCTACAAGTGGTATCAGAGCCTTGGCTCTTCTCCTTGTTAAAACCGAGAGTTTTCGGACTGTTTTTCGGGTTTAAAAAAATTCACTATTTTCTGGAAAATCTTGTTGTTTTTGCTTGATGTTTTGTTAAAAACCTTGTTATTTTTCATGTTTACATGTTAGTTATGGGTTTTTGTTAAACATTTTAGCAAAATCTTGTGTTTGGAAGTTTAAATTTCACCGAAAATTCATAAGTGTTCTTGAAGTCTTCATAGTGTTCTTGATAATTTACACTTTTGATCTTAAAAGTTTTAAATTACAAAGTGTTTGTGCATTGGAAAGAGTATTTTGATTAAATATTGGGATCATTACCCGGTTGGTGAAAAACCTGCATGTTCAGACCTGAAAGATATGGTCTGAACATACTTTCTGCCGAAAGTTCTCACCAACCCGTCAACTTTTCACCAACCCGTCACCCGTTGTCAACTGTGTCAGAACCTATCGAAAGATATCCCTCGAAGTCGAAAGATCATCTTTCGACCAAAGGAGGTTCGACAAATAGTCATCCTTCGAGCATCCTTCGAAGTGTGAGACTTATCTTTCGTTCCAAGGAATATTTTCGAAACATACATCTTTCGGTCTACTGTTCATTTTCGAAAGACTAGGATCCTTCGATTGGGGAGTCTTTCGAAGTCATCTTTCTTGATTCATCTTTCGGTCTACAGTACGTTTTCGAAGGATAAGGATCCTTCGTTGGAGAATCTTTCGAAAAACATTGTTCGAAATTCAACAGAGATCTTTCGAACCCTGTTGATCCTTCGAACAGGTGTTGATCTTTCGATCATTAGTCTGTTTGTGTTTAACAGTTTGTGTTTTTCTCATCTTTCGATCAGGATCCTTCGGCTGGTATTATCCTTCGGCTGATCAAAAATGAATTCAATGTGGGGTGTTCCGGTAAATGCAGAGATGTATTTTGGTACTCCAGCTCCGGATTCGGGTTCGCAAGCCAATGATACATCTACCGGTCAATGGGCATTCGTATCAAATCAAGCTCCAAGTGTTCAAAGCATTTTACTAAGCGAAAGTGAAACGGGAAGTTTGAATAGGCCTCCAAAGTTGATGCATTTAAGTGAATATCCGGGATGGTTTGACAGATTTCATACATATGTCCTTGGTCAAAATACAGAGTTGTGGTTGCGGTTCATCACAGATTTTGATCAAACAATAGAGGTTGCTGCATCATCTGCTGCTACATTTGCAGATCTTACCGAAGATCAAAAGAAAATCGATGATTTGGAGAAGAAAGCATATGCCATTCTTACTCAGGCATTGAGTAAAGATATTTATCATCAGTTCGTCAGTTTCAAGACAACGAAGAAGTTGTGGGACGCATTGAAGATAAGGGGCATAGGAAGTGAAGCAACACGTCAATTAAGAAAAGATCTGCTAAAGAAAGAGTTTGATGGTTTTGTTTGTATGCAGAATGAATCTCTAGGAGATTTGACAAGTCGATTTACTCATTTGCTGACTGAATTGGCAAATACTGGGGTTGTAACAACTTCAGCAGAGATAGTGAAGAAGTTTGCAGATGCACTGCCACCTCAATGGAGTAATTTCTTAGAAATCATGAAGTACAATGGCACCTTGGATACAACAAGCTTCAGTGATTTTGCTCAACTCCTGGAAAACAAGAATCAGGAAGAAACTCTCAAGGCAAAAAGAGTTGCAGTGCCACAAAATCCTGAAATTTATTATGGAACTTCTAGCACTTCTACAAAACCTTCTTCGCACGCTCCAATTCAAACAGCATTTGTGTCTAGCACGAGCTTGTATGGCACTCCTCCTCCAACAACAGATATGTTTGGAAATCCGCTTAATCCAGCTCCTCAACCAGCACCACAACAGCAACAGCAAATCAGAACAACTGATATGTTCGGGAATCCACTTCCTCCTCAACAGCAAGCGTGTTATGGAAGCACATCATCTGCTGGTCAACAATCAAAGCCAAATACAGTACGGCTCGACACCTCAAGCTTTTCTAAAGTCAGTGTGGAAGTAGCAAAGGAACACATGGAGCTGCTAAACACTGTGGTGAGCGCATACTGTGGATTAGTGGAAGGTCAGATTGGCAACATTAATCTGACTCAAGAAGACTATCAGCAGATAGATAAAGAGGAGATGGAGATGATGGATATTAAGTGGGCCTTTGCCAGTGCTGTTAGGCGAGCAAAGGATTTTATGGAAAGAACAGGCCGAACCAGCTTGGAAAGCAAGAAAGACACCAAGTATGGGTTTGATAAGCAAGCTGTTAAATGCTTCAATTGTGGTGAACGTGGTCATTTCAAGCGTGAATGTACAAGGCCATCTCAACATGGGAACCAAAATCCCTTCAGAGGTCAAGGAAACAGGGCCAATCAGAACCAAGCGAGGAACAATGATCGCACACTGGTGCCTGTCAACAATCAGACTCAAGCAGGACCATCAAATGCCAATCAGGCACTTGTGGTTCAAGTAGATGAAGGCTGTGATTGGTCAATCCAGTTGGGAAATGATGCACCAGATGGAACAGCTTGTTTTGCTGAAGTGGTTAATGATCTTAAGCACGCCAGTGGTGGAGAATCTTCCACCAATGGTAGTGAATCTTCTGAGGATGAAGACTCTTCCGGGTATAGTGGAAGTTCAGATGAAGAGTCCTCCGCTTCAGGCGATGATCATGTGGATGACACATCAAGTGCGTCAGTCGATGCAAATATTGATGAGCTTTTGGATGAAGCTGTAGCAGGAATTCAAAGAAGATCTATTTTGGTGGACCAAGCTGCTTATTCTTCGTCTTCTCCCCATTCAGCCTTTATGGCTAATGTCGACAGTTCATCAAGTCAGGTATTTGTCGATGAACCCACTTCTGTTAGCTGTGATAATTGTGATAGGTTGAATGTTAGATGTGCTGATTTGGAAGCAAACATGTCTGAGTTGCAAGGCAAACATGATGCTTTACAAGCTAGTTTGTTTGACTTGCAAGACAAACATGTTTCTGTGAATGATAGGTGGTGTGAATTACAAAGCAAACACGAGGCTTTGCAAGAGAAATATGATGTGACATTCATCCACAATCAGAAATTGACCGTTGATCTTTCAAAGTGCACTGAAGCCAATATGTTTTATGAAAACCATGAGAAGGAATTTAAGTCAATGATTGAAACGTTAAAGAAAGATAAAACAGAACTGACAAAAATGGTTTCCAGAAAACAAACTGACATTAACCTTTATATAACTCGTCTTGAGGTTATGCAAAAAGAAATGGCTTGTGTTAAAACAGAAAGTGAGGCGATCCGACTCAAGTTAGACAGTTATTTGAGTTCTAGCTATGTGTTGGATCACATCATTGATGTTCAGAAAGAGAAACGGGATGTCACATGCATAGGTTACAAGAAATGTCCAGCACCCGTGAGAAACAATTTTGATGCTTTGCCTGATGAGGAGTATAGAACTCATTTTGAACCATCTGTTCCTTTGGATGTTGAGGAATTTGCTACAGGGCTCGGATACAAGAAAGAAGTATCGTCAGATTCAGATGTGTCAGCAGATACATTTGTAACTGCTGAACAGAATCAGGATCCTCCAGTTGTGGTTGAGGATGCTGATTCCTCTGATGATGAGTCTGATGATACTGTTTCAGCAAAGTCTGATGCGGTGATAAACGAAGAGGACATACCTCTTGAGAATCATATTCTGTGTGATCCTCCTGCAAAACCCACTAGGACTGTTGCGGTCGAGTCCTCGTCTGAGAAAGAGTCGGAGAGTGTGGATTTGCTGTACACTCTTGTTGGTGATGATAAGATCTATTCAGACAAAGATTTTCCTATTAAAAATGTTAATCAATCTTTAATAAGTAAAGTCTTTGAAAATTAAACAAGTAAGTTTTTGGGAAAGACAGGACCACATGTTACAGTCACACAGTGTCCTCCTATCCCAAAAGCTGAAATTAGAAAACAATTTGGGAACAAGAAATTACCAACGGTTGAAAAACAGCAAAGTCATACCAAACCAAGAGGTAAGCCAACGACTCAGAGTCAAAAGAAGCCGAATCAGAAGAAGAAGAAGAATGTGAACTTTGTGAAATCGAAGGGAACGGACAAAATTGCAAAGTTTGAAAATCAATCTAATTTAGATTTTGTCCAAAAAGCAACTGTGATGAAAAGGAATGAACCAAGTAGTTCAAAACCTAGTACCTCGGGATCACAAAGTTCATCATCGGCAAGACGATCACATGATACTTCGGGGTTTGTTGAACGAAGATCATGTTTTGAATGTGGTACAATTGGGCATATCGTTCGAAATTGCCCGTATCTTCATAAACAAAAAGGCATAGTTGATGATCCCCGTGGCCCAACTGACCGCAGGCGATCTGTTTCTGTAAAACAAGATCCCCGACTCATAAGAGAAAGGGAAAAGAAACAGAAACGCCAACAGGTCAAGAAAATTGAAAAGGCAATTAAAACCGATGTGGTTCACAAACCATCTGTTTCAGTTAAACCAGATAATTCAAAGTTTTCAAAAACTTCAAACAATCAAACTGGTAAAACTCAACAGACCTGGAAACCAAAAACGGTTACTGAATCAGGGGGACCATCACAATTTCCGAATCATCAAAAGGTGGAAGTTATTGTTGTTGATAAAAATGGAAGTCCCAAGACCAGAATGGCTTGGGTCCCCATCTCCAACTAATTATGTGAGTTCATGTGCAGGGTGTTCCAGGAGGAACTATCAGTAGTCATTGGATTGTTGATAGTGGGGCATCCAGGCACATGACAGGCGACATGAAGCTTCTCTACGACGTCAAATCTATTAGAGGAGGTTATGTTGCTTTTGCTGGAGATAAGGGTGGATATATTACGGGTGAAGGAATGATTTCCAACGGGGTTGTTAGCTTTGATAAGATCAACTTCGTACAACAACTCGATCACAATCTTCTTAGTGTTTCTCAAATTTGTGATAAGCAGTTCTCAGTACACTTTGATGCAAATGGATGTTATGTGCTGAAACCCGGCTTCAAAATTCCAAAAGAATGGATTCTCTTGTCGGCTCCAAGGATAAATGATTTGTATGTCCTTGATATGAGCCAAGCTATCACAACGTCTGCACAAGCAACTTGTTTCGTTTCTAAAGCCACAGAAAAAGACACAATCTCCTGGCACAGACGAATGGGTCACATTCACTTACGCAAAATGAATCATTTGGTATCAAGTGAATTGGTGAATGGTGTTCCTCTTAAAAATTTCCATCTTCAAGACGTCTGTGTCTCGTGCCAGAAAGGGAAACAAACGAAGAAACGACACCCTACAAAGAAAGTCAACACGGTGGCTGTTCCTCTTGAACGTTTGCACATGGATTTGTTCGGTCCTGTCAAACACAAAAGCATTAGGAATGATCAATATTGCCTCGTGATAACTGATGATTTTTCAAGATTTTCTTGGGTGGCGTTCATGGCACATAAGAGTGAAACCTTCGGTATTATCAAAAACTTGATCATTCAGATTGAGAATCTCTATAACTTGAAGGTTAGGCGGATACGCAGCGACAATGGTACTGAATTCAAAAATCATGCCATGGCGGAGTTTTGCACTTCAAAAGGTATTCTTCATGAATTTAGTGCAGCCTATACTCCTCAAAAGAATGGCGTCGCTGAACGTAAAAACCGCACATTGATCGAGACTGCTAGGACTATGTTAGTAGAGTCGCAACTGCCGATTCCATTTTGGACTGAAGCTGTGTCCTCTGCATGCTATACGTTGAACCGAGTCCTTACAGTCAAAAGGCACAACAAGACCTGCTTTGAGCTTATCAACAAACGGAAACCAGACTTGTCATATCTCGAACCGTTTGGAGCTCCTTGCACAATAATCGATCCTAATGGAAAGTTTGGGGCAAGAGCAATTGAGGGATACTTTCTTGGGTATTCCACCCCTAACTTACGAGTCTGGAATCTAGAGACTAAAAGGGTCGAGGAATGGTCTGAAGTCAGAGTACAAAGGCACACTTTGCCAGTTAGAAATCCTGGTCAGCCTTGGATGTTTGAGTACGATGACTTTTTCAATTCGATCAATGTTGAAGCAGTTGAAGAAAATGCTGCAGCAAGGATGTTTTTCGAGAGTGACAATGCAACAGATTCACTGTTGATTCGTCCCATTATTGTAAATCAAGAACCATCTTCAGTGAACAATAATGCTCTCGACAATGAGGATTTTCAAGATGCTTCCGAATTGAACGAATCTTCAGAGGATGACGAATTTCTCGATGCAGATCAAGGACCAACAGCAGCAGTACATGGTATTTCAGAATGTACACCTCCAGTGGATGTCCCTAGAACAGCTGAAACTTCTGCATCATCCTCTTCGTCAATTCCGGGCCTTGAATTGATTGTTGATCTCAATCTCAACAATCTGGGTACAAACATTCCAGTTCAAGATAATCCAGAAACAAGGATTCACAATACCCATCCTCAACAAAACATCATCGGAAATGTTCAAAGTGGCGTTCAAACAAGAAACATGTTGCGAAACAACAACAATGCAGGCTTGTATGCAACTATCCGAGAATCTGGTCAACAAAATGATTGGTCTTTCGCGTGTTATGTCTCACAGGAAGAGCCAAGAACTTGGAAAGATGCTTTGAAAGATAGCTCATGGGTTGAAGCAATGCAGGAAGAACTGCAACAATTCCAGAAGCTTGGTGTCTGGAAACTCGTAGAGAAACCTGCTAGTTACAAGAAGATTGGTACCCGTTGGGTGTTTAAATGCAAAAAGGATGACCGTGGGGTTGTTATTCGAAACAAAGCAAGGCTAGTCGTTCAAGGTTTTCGTCAGATAGAAGGGATCGACTACAACGAAGTGTATGCACCTGTTGCACGTCTAGAAGCAATTCGGATTTTTCTGGCTTATGCCTCATTCAAAGGTTTCAAGGTATACCAGATGGACGTGAAAAGTGCATTCTTACATGGTGTGGTAGAAGAAGAGGTGTACGTCGAACAGCCTCCAGGTTTTGAAGATCCTATCCATCCCGATCGGGTTTGGTTGCTCAACAAAGCTCTCTATGGTCTTCATCAAGCACCGCGAGCTTGGTACGCAACCTTATCTAATTATTTGCTGGAGAATGGTTTTCGCAGAGGTCTTATCGACTGTACTCTTTTCATCAAAGAACAAGATGGAGATCTTCTACTGGTACAGGTATACGTTGATGATATTATTTTTGGTTCTACTAATGATGTTTTGTGTAGGGATTTCGAGCGTGTAATGCAGGATAAATTCGAGATGAGTGCTATGGGGGAAATGACCTTCTTTTTGGGCCTACAAGTGCAACAAACTGAGTCTGGGATATTCATCCATCAGACTAAATATGTTGGTGACATCTTGAGCCGGTTCCAGATGTCTGATGCAACGCCCATCGGTACCCCATTGCCGCAAAATCACGGAATTACTCCAGACTTGAAGGGTGAAGCTACGAGCCCTTCATACTACCGCGCGATGATCGGATCTCTTATGTACCTCACAGCATCAAGACCAGATATAATGTACCCAACGTGCCTGCTTGCCAGATATCAAGTCAACCCGAAGGCCTCACATCTTGCAGCTGTAAAAAGGATTTTTCGTTATTTGAAGGGTTGCCCTGACACCGGTCTATGGTACCCTAGGGATAATAACTTTGACTTGATCGCATTCAGTGATTCTGATTTTGGCGGATGCAAAATCGACGGCAAATCCACAACGGCTGGATGTCAGTTTTTGGGAAATCGCCTAGTCACATGGCAGTGCAAGAAGCAGACATGCGTCGCGACATCAACATGCGAAGCTGAATACATTGCTGCCTCAAGTTGTTGCTCCCAAGTCCTATGGATCCAACAACAAATGCGTGATTACGGTTTTGAATTCCTAACTACTCCTATTTACGTTTATAATTCTGCTGCCTTACAGATCACTAAAAATCCTGTGCAGCATTCAAAGACTAAGCACATCGACATTAAGTATCACTTCATACATGATTGCTTTGAGAAAAGGCTAATCGATGTTGCTTATGTCCACACCGATGACCAACGTGCCGACCTTTTTACCAAAGCTTTTGACAAATCAAGATTTGACTATTTATTATTGGTAAACGGCATTAAGGTCAAGCAAGAGTAATCCACATCGGAAAATCATTTTTGTAAATACCTTTTTGTTTTTAAATTTGTCTTAGTTTATTGATTTTAGGGGGAGTAAATCCAAAATTTGAAAATCCAAAAACATTGAAAAATTTCAAAAACACAAAAACAATAGAAAAACAAAAATGAGTTTCCTGGCGAGCAAAAGAGAAAATGATAGTACATCAGTGGTCTGTCTAAACCTCTTTAAACCTAAAATGAAAAACGATAAGCAGCTCTATATAAGATGTATCGGTAGGCTCACAATCATTTTAAAGTGTGCAGGGTGATATAAACTTAAATCGACTGAAGACTGGGTGGGAACCATTCATTGGCATATGGTCTTAGTACCGAAATTTCGTTTGAGAGATTGCCGAGGTTCTGAGATATTCGGTCTTTATGCTGCTTATCATCTGGGTATCATGGTTGTATCTTTTACCGAAAACTAACGGGGACGCAAGTCTAGATCTTCCATGATACTATACATACGTGTACATACTGCATACGACCTCAATAAGTGATCAACAATCACATGTCCCTCAAAATAAGTGATAATATATCACAAATTCTTTCCGGGAGTCAAGTTCGTATCTCTGTTGTACGAAAGTACTGACCTGTTCACGGACTTGCTCCTGTGCCCTCATGCATCGAAAATCAAGTTCCTCATCAATAAGTGATTATATCACATAGGGCTTGTTTTTCAAATCAAAATAAGTGAGAATCTCACATCATATACGGTCAAACAGATGATAATCGGTATACTCACCGGTAAGATGAACCCTCGTGCATACCTTGATACGGGAATGTGTCGTGATGTGGATGAACACCGGTCGGTAAGTATAAATCATACATTAACGTATCCCCTCGCCATGATTACAAATGATAAGTTGAGCTTATGTGGACAACAATACCGATAATTGTTATAGGATGCTTATCTTAATGTTAACTAATTGAACAAAGAGAGCGTTTTGGCATGACCGTACACTGATATGATTCTCTTACCCTCGAAACTCGCAAAAAGAAATCTGTATATATTTATTTACTGCTTTCAGTCTTTACATTTGCAATATTCAAAAATACCAAAAAGATTTTAGGCGTGTTTTAATATAAACTTTATAAAAGCCAAAAAGATTTTATTTCTATCTTATTTTCGATCGTACGATGTTGGATCTCGAGTCTTCGTTACCTGAAACCTGACTGAAAACCGAAACGACTAAATCTTCATAAACGGTCGAAATTTGCAAGTGTTGAAAGTTAAAATTGAAATTGATAAAATACTTTAAACTTTCAAACTGTCGGACGGTGTTTTGTTTAAACAATGGTCACATGTGTGTCGTTTGTTTATGATATTCCAAGCGGTTGTTCTCATTACGCGTTTAGATTTCTTGCATGTGCAGATTCTAAAGGCAAGGAGAACATGGACGATGACAAGCTTCGGAATGAAGACACGACGTGAAGGCACTCAAATGATGAAGATGATCGAGTTGCCGCTGACCATCATCAACACCACAAGGATCTCACTTCATAAAGAACAAGTATTTCACGAGCATAACTCAAGGGGGAGCTTATGTTAAGGGGGAGTTTGTCAACACACTTCCTACACGAAACGGGGAGTCTGTTGATACACTTTCTGCTTTCAATACGTGAAGACTTTGAAGATCCTCCGACATTGAAGACTTGAAGAGAAGTCAAAGACTTGAAGACACGAAAGACTTACAAGAATGAAGATCAAGACAAAGCTACAGCCAAGGGGGAGTTTGTTGGTGCACTTGTGTCTGTACTTTGTCTGTATATCAAACGATGTCTTATTAGTCTTGTAAGTTTGACCAAGTCAACCATCCTCCTGGTTTGACTTGGCACAACAGTCAACATTATGTTTGCAAGATGATGGGTCGAAGGATGTGTCATCGAAGGATTGCCTATATCCTTCGATGATGAGCTCGAAAGATGGACCTTCGATGGATGGACCACGAAAGATCACATCTTTCGTGGTACATGTGGATCCTTCGAGCTGTTTCTGGTCGATAGATGATCCTTCGATCATCTTACCTGATCCTTCGACCAGATCTGTTGTTTTGGGTATAAATACCCGGGTGTTGTGTTCATTTCGATAAGGAGACACACAGACAAATAAGGAACACACACACACACTTAGAGAGAGTTTGCAAGATAGATTTGTAAACATTGTGCTTGTAACTGGACCATTCATACGTATTAATACAGAGGTGTTAATCGGTGAACTTTGCGTGTCGTGTTTTTACGTGTTCTATCTCGGTTTGCTATCTCGGTTGGATTCCGCACAACCGGGTTGGTTCGTATACAAGGATTAGGCGACTAGATCCTCCCCTAGCCGGACCTACAAAAGGAAAGATAGATGTAATGGTGGCAGTCCAGAATTTGAGGTCAGCATAAACACTGAGCTTCAGAGATATTGAAGATAATAATCGCTAGTGCTCTACAACTTTACGGAACTTCTTAAACCTCCACGTAACGAAGGCATTCTTGAGTTTTTACTCATCTTATGTGTTGATCAGCTAGTGTGAGGCAGTCAATAAACAATTTTCAGGACCCTCAGGTT
>JARYGA010025036.1:0-23318 GCA_030545235.1 Helianthus tuberosus
AAAAAATGCAAACTTGAGAGACAAATGAGAAAAATTGTTATTGCTATTGTTATTATTATTTATTTGTAATTATTATATTATTATAATTATGAATTATTATCATCTAAGTTACTAGGGTATAGTCTCGTATGATACACAAGTTTATGTAAGATATAGTCTTTATTCAACCAGTGTGATACGCGGGTCGATAACCTAGTATATATATATATATATATATATGTATATGTATATATATATGTATATGTATATATATATATATGTATGTACGGGATCAGGAGAGAATGGTGAGAACGGATCCTGGCCGGCCACGTGGTATAGCGCTCTAAATTATGTGCGGGGGTACGATTTTCATTGTCCACTTCCCGCTAAATAATGGCGTTATGATTCCGTTGCAAAAAAAAATTAATAGAAATGGCGTTTTCATCGTTATGCTAGTTTTACATGGCTTTTTTTTAAAGTATTTTTTTACGAATGACGTTTATGTTTGAATGGCGTTCTATTGATATCCAACAAATATGGCGTTTTTGTGTTTTTACTTGTTTTATTTTTGTTTTTTAACCCCTTTTTAATGTTGTTTATGTTTAAATGGTTACTATTTGTTAATTATTCTAATCATGACGTTTTCATTTATTTGCACAAATATTATCGAAAATCACACAACCAAACATGTAGATACAATATTCTAAAAAGTAAAACACATTAGTCAACATTAAAATTTTACAATCCATGGCGTTTAAGCTAATCTACATAATCTTCCATCCTTTGTGCTATTCTCTTGTCCGTTGTGTCATACATTTCACGTATTTTTTGTCCCCCTAAGGCCAAGAATTTTGTTACAGATTTTGTCAATCGTGTTCTGTTTTCATTTTCGCTATGAAGCAGGATTTTTACTATGTATTTCACCTCAGTTCATTTAGCTGTCTTCGCTGTAGTTGATTTGGGGCATTTTCTTTTGCCAAACCACTTCTCCAACCAACTATATCCCCCATGTATGTTTCCATATGCCTCATTGAGAAAACTCCACATTCGACCACGTTAGACGTTGTCCTCCAATCCATCTTTTGTCTGACAATGTCCGTCGACTTCATGATCTTATGCTTTGGGTGTTTTTTTTTAAGACGCAAGTAGTTTGCAAAAGCAAGGTGGTGCAATTTCACATTTTTTATATATTAGTATGGCGTTTTGTCAACATAGTTCCTACATACAAAGTTTTTAAGATACTTACCAACTTTTCCACCCATCCAGCATACTTGTATTCGGTGTTGAGATCATCCTCTACAGCGCTGTTATCCAATACATCAACTCTTTCGTGTTTTATGTTGAAACAGACAACATAGAAATGTCTTGCCCATATTATTGGCACGAAGACCAGTTCATAATCTTTGATGGTTTTATTTTTCTGGTCTCCTTTGAAACGGGCATTTTTCAGAACAGTTTCCATGTTTCTTTCGAATTCTTTGTATCCTAAATTTACTTTCGTCGTATAACAGAGTATTTTGTAATATTGAGTACCACATTTTAAACAACAAAACAATGTCCTAGAATAATTTTATCAATTAAATATAGCAAAAGAGTTACCAGCAGTAATTCTGTGCAAAATAACCTTGAGGGTGATTCTGGAGCCTTGTATCTTTCTTCATAGTTCAGGATATGTGCCCAACATAGAATAATTGAGACGTGTGCTTGAAATCCTGGTTTCATGCTCTCACAAATCACCCTCATGAGAAACTTTTCTCCCATCTTAAACACCTCAGTCCTAAAAAACATCATTTGGCGTTTTAGTTATACAAACTCATTCTATTATAATACATGGCGTTTTGATCGTTTTTACATGCATATTCAAGTAAACATGATAAATGGAAAGTTTGGCGTTTTATTTTGAGAGAAGTGTACATACTCGTATTCGCCGCATCTAGTGAAGATATATGTGTAACACCCCGAAAACGGGTTTGGTAATCAAACCACGTTTATACTAAAAGACGGGTAATTCACCTTTAGTGGTAAAAGTAACCCGGTGAATATTAGGATTCTTACATAAACAAACCTATTATTAAAATAAAAGTTAAATGAAAGTTTTTGAAGAAATAAAGTTTATAGAAGCCCGAGGAACGGGACTTAAAAATAAACTTAGTCATAACTTCCCCAAACCCAATAAGTTAACTAGGAATGTTTAACCTAGTTAATAAATGGGAACATTATTGGAAATAAGTAGGTTGTCGCCTACTTAATAACGAACCAAACACGAGGGGTTAAACCGGGATAACTTGAAAGGTTATTTATTAATAACTAAACAAAACACACACACACACACACAAAAGTGTGTGTTCTGGATCGAGCTCAGGAGAGCTCCCAAGGAGCCAAACCCTAACATCTAACATAATCATCAAATTGAAGGTCAAAATGAAGCTCAAATTCACAACCAAACATGAATAAACGATTACCAAGTCAAGGGGATCGTAAGGTATGTCGAATTTCTAACATTCATGAAGTTGTGAAAATTAGTTAATCTTGCATGATGCGATCTATGTATGAATCATAGAAGTTATGGCTGAAATTGGGATGTAGGATTGCTTAGGAACAAACCCTAAGTGAAGATTTAGAATAAATTGCTATGATTTAGGTGTTTGGTTGAATCACCACACCTAGCTAAGTGGGTTTTAGTGTTATGATGAAATTGATGATAAGACTATGTTTAGAATCATCATGCATGATAGTGAATGGAAGGTGTTTGATTAAACCATGAAATTGGGTACATGATCATACTTTCATGGAAGGGGTTTAATAAATTATGATGAAACTAGTGATTTTGGTTCATATAAATAGGTGTTTGGAACCATGATGTCTACTAATTAATATGTAGAACTTGATTATATTTGATGATTGGATGAATATCTAATGCTATAATGAAAGGGTTTTTACATGTAGATGGAAACCTTTAGTTAATTGCTTAACAAATGAATGATTAGCTTCAATAGTCGAGAGCTAAGTTAAATTGGTGCGTAAAAACTAGAATGGTTAAAGAGTTCGGATGAAAATGCCTAAGTGGGTTCAATGTGCCAAATGTGTGTTTGAATATGTTATAGACAAATTGACTTTTAAGAAGTCAAACTGACCAAAATGAAATCAAATGGTGAATTTTGATGTAAAACCCGTAAGATGGAATAGTCATAATTAATGATGACTAATCTAACCGTCTTACGAATTATGATGATAGTTTGACGCTTGACAAGCTAGGTGGAGGCTTGGAAAGGAAGCGGGTCAAACGAAGCAAATAAGAAGGAAAAACGTAATTCGGATGCAAGGTAAGTATATCTTACACTAGTCATATATTTTAAAATATCCTTTTGTTATGTTAATTACGAAAAAGACAAATACCTAATAGAGATATGGTGTTCCGACGTGTAGTCGTACGGAACAAGATAATCCAATATGATGAGAAACCATAGTGATGGCTAAAAGAATGAGTTAACTTGGTAATTCGATCTTATTATGACGAATGAAACATGTACTTTTAATGGTTACCATATAAGGTAAATTATAATAACCAATAAGGGCAAAATGGTAATTTGGTCACATGTTGACCATAACCGTTAGTTTGAAGGACAATTATGATGTAAGACATAATAGGCCAAAAAGTGTTAAGAAATGAAATTATAAGTAAAATGACCGCACGGTGTAAATCGGAGCGAGTCATATATACGAGGTGGTAATAAATGTCATCTCGCTAATATAATCGGTCATATAAACCAAACGGGTCAAAAGGTGAAAATATCACCCTTTGACAATATCGGCTAATGCTTTGTCGAGTTGCATGATTACAGGAATAAATATCGATTGAATGTTGACATCGCTATTACTTAGCGTGTCACACCCCAACCGATGGCGGAAACATCGGGATGAGACGAACAAATTGCTCAAAACATCATAACACTATGTGACAATATTTAATTGAATTCAAATTTCATTGCAAGGACTAAATTGTCATACAACATTTAAAATGGAAATAACAACATTGTTCAAATTCAAATCAACAAAAGATAAATAGATTAAAGGTGTGTATCTAGTCCACCCTACACTTGTTTCATCAATCATCTATACTTCATTAATCAACCTGCAACATGTATTAAAATAGAGTTTCAATGCAAAGGCAATGAGCGAGTATACAAGTTTATTTACATAGCATAATAGAATAAAAACTCAAACCAACATGATTCATAATATGTGCTTACTAGTATGCACTTTTGGCGTACTATATGATCAAACCCTAGAACACAACGCATAAAAATAGCCTAATCCCAATCGTTCAGCGGGGTGGTAACTTAACAATACCCAATAGTTCAGCAGGCGGGGCGTTAATCCTATAGTGCTATAATTGTTAAGGTGGGCGAACAAGTCAATGAGCATATAACGTTCCAAATCGTTCATAGAGCATACAAGAATAGCAAGTAAGTCACATTAGTTTCATGCATTCGTTCAAAGGTTGAGTATGTTTAGTTCAAAAATTGTTTACATAATTATACATGTTGCATCCCAAAGTGTAAAGGGGAAAAAGGGATCGAGTATACTCACGGTGGTTGCAAGCTTTCCTACTTGGAATTCCCGCGAGTGAGTTGTTGGAGTAGATTAAGTTGGAGCACCTAGTCCTTCTACACGAGGAAACATAGGTGTGTTAGTTTGGCGTACAACGAAAGATTATAATTTGGAGTTTAACATAACATAAAGTATGATATTAAAATAATCATCTTTAACTTATACTCTTATATGACACTACGTAACCACTAGGGTTATATTGTATTTCATGGGTAGTATGCCCATTAGAATCATACTAGGAGTGTTAAGTCTTAGATGGTATTCTACTACTTTAACATATAAACACAAGTTTAATATTAAAGGTTCGAATGAGTGCATATTTATATTTAGGTTAAGTATTACATATTATTAAGTTCGATAATTCAAGTAGGAGGTAGAAGATTAAGATCTTCATTTAGGCACCTCAAGTTTATTCATGGATGTCATGTATGGGGTAGGAAGACAAGCTTCTATTTAGGAACCCCTTGAATGTTCACCACTTCTCTTGATGTAAAAACAACCAAGGAGGGTCACGAACTAGGATTAGTATAATATAAACAATCTAACTAAGAGAAAACATCAAGTCATGTGAGGATTGTATGTTTGGAACAACCCAAGTTGTTCCATAATCACTCTACATCAAGAACTAGCTCGAACATGACTTGTGGGTCAAAACACCCTAACAAAACAGAAAGTTTATGAGGTTTAATCCTCTGATTTAAGTGTCTCAACCATGTTTTTAAGCCCAACTAACCATTCATTTGATTATGAGCATTAGGACATAGGTTTGAGATGAGAAAACTCAAGTTTGGTTAAGTTTAACAAAGATTTCATGAAAACAAAAACAATCAGTGGACTTTGGAGCCTTTTTGCCGGAGTTCCAGGGACTTATTTACTGTGAAAAACCCATGGAATCGAAGCTAAGGTCAAACCAAGCACATAGGAAAAATAATGAGCAAAAACGGACAAGAAACGAGTGAGATATGCTCACTTTTGTGAAGTAGGATGAATCTGCTCGAACTTGGAAATTTGCTGCAATTTGGGGAGGATTTGAGAGTGTTTTTGATGAATTGAAAAGTGTATAATGTTTGGGAGAGGTGTGGTATTTATAGGGAAAGGTTAGGGTAAGTTGGTAGTTGGTTAATTAATGTTAAAACATGTTTAAAACACAAAAAGATCACAACTCCCGCTTAAAATCGCGTCTGTTTATGTTTGTTTGCGCTGAATCAGGTTGTTTGAATGAGTGGTTAAATAAAATACACACCAGGTTTGATCAATAAAAGGGCCGCAGTCCAGCTTGTTAAGCGCGCGTGTGTGTGAGGCGGTGACCCGGGTTCGAGTCCCGTCTAGGCCCTTTTTTTGTGATTTAATTTTCTTTTTGTTTTACAACCATATACTTTCAGCAAGTTACAAAAACAGACCCTGTAACTTAAAGTTTGAGTTATTTACTCAACATAACCCTTAACTTTAAGGAACTCAAGTTATGTTGTTTAAAAAAGAAAAGAACTAACTTTTATAGTTAAACTAACTAGGTTAGTTTACTAACCTTTGAAATCTAACGAAACTAACTAGATTATTATAAAAATAAACCTTTTAAATTACAAAATTAATTAATTTAAATTATTTCAATAATGACCATATTTATAACGAATAAGAATCTTTAAACAATTATTCGTTTCACGAAACTTTCAAGTTTTACTATTTTACGAGTTTCAACTAGTTTAACGAATCGAGAGTCTAGGATAATATATCGTTCAAACATGAAAATTGCACATAGGTCTAACGCAAACATGAATAAAATAGCTTCGTTTTCATTATGATCAATAGTCTCGAATTACAAATGAAACGAATGCAGGTTACAAAGAGAGTACAAGCATCTAAATATAGAAGGTACAACATGACTTGCTAAAATAAGAAAGTGTGAAAAAGCGGAGCGTTACAGTCTCCCCTCCTTTAGGGAATTTCGCCCCGAAATTTAGGAAGAAGCAGGGAAAAGATGTGGATACTTCGTCTTCATGTCACTCTTGAGTTCCCAAGTGAATTCAGCGCCACGTTTACCTTCCCATCGAACCTTGACGATAGGAATTTTACGGCGCCTCAATAACTTGACCCCTTGATCCATGATTTCGACGAGTTTCTCCACAAAATGCAAAGTGTCGTTTATTTGGAGATCTTCGAGAGGAACTTGAAGTCCTTCTTCAGCGTGACACTTCTTTAGGTTTGAGACATGAAACGTTGGATGCACGTTGTTGAGTTCTTGAGGTAAATCGAGTCGATAAGCCACCGCACCAATCCTTTCGAGAATCTTGAAAGGACCAACATAGCGAGGGGCAAGCTTTCCCTTTTTACCAAAACGAACCACTCCTTTCCAAGGAGACACTTTGAGTAAAACGTGATCCCCAACGTTGAATTGCATCGGCTTGCGTCCCTTATCAGCATAGACCTTTTGACGATTTCGGGCCTTGAGTAGATTATCACGGATTTGGAGAATCTTATCCGTTGCTTCTTGTATGATTTCAGGGCCAGTAAAATGTTTGTCACCAATCTCGTGCCAGTTTAAAGGAGATCGGCATTTGCGACCATACAATGCCTCAAATGGAGCCATTTTAATACAGGAGTGGTAGCTATTGTTGTACGAGAACTCGATCAAAGGTAAATGCACATCCCAACTACCACCAAATTCGATGACACAAGAACGGAGCATGTCCTCTAGGGTTTGGATAGTACGTTCAGTCTGTCCATCCGTTTGAGGATGAAAAGCCGTACTGAGATTCAAATGAGTACCCATAGCGGACTGAAAGGTTTGCCAGAGACGCGAAGTAAATCGACCATCGCGATCAGAAATGATGTCGAGAGGAATACCATGATGTCGTATGACTTCATCGGTATAGATGCGAGCAAGTCGTTCAACCTTGAAATCTTCGCGAATAGGAATGAATTGAGCGGACTTGGTCAAACGATCGATGATCACCCAAATGCTATCGTGACCAGAAGATGTACGAGGGAGTTTAGTGATGAAGTCCATCGCGATGCTATCCCATTTCCAAACGGGGATTTCGGGTTGTTCAAGTAGACCAGAAGGTCGCTGATGTTCGGCTTTGACTTTTGAACACGTAAGACACTTAGAGACGTAAACGGCAATATCTTTCTTCATACCAGGCCACCAATAGGATGTACGTAGATTATGATACATCTTATCGGCACCAGGATGAATTGAGTACTTGGATTTGTGTGCCTCGTTCATGATGAAGTCTCGAAGTTCTTCGCGATCAGGGACCCAGGCACGATTGTCGAGGTATAGGATACCATCGGCCTTGGTGATGAGGTCGTGTTCTTTAGCGCCTCGAATTTCAATATGGAAGTTACCTTCGTTAATAGAGGCGTATTGAGCTTCGCGAATGCAGCGTGGAAGATCGTTCACAAGTTGAAGACAACGAATACCCTTCATATGAGTTTTGCGACTAAGGGCGTCAGCTACTACATTCGCTTTACATGGATGGTATTTGATTTTGCATTCGTAGTCGTTTAACAGTTCCACCCAACGACATTGACGCATGTTCAGTTCCTTTTGGTCAAAGATGTGTTGAAGGCTCTTGTGGTCAGTGAAAACCTCACATTTAGTACCATAAAGGTAGTGTCGCCAAATTTTCAACGCAAAAACAACTGCGCCAAGTTCAAGGTCGTGGGTAGTATAGTTTTTCTCATGTATCTTGAGTTGACGAGATGCATAAGCGATGACCTTGCCTCGTTGCATGAGAACGCAACCAAGTCCACGGTTCGATGCATCGCAATACACTACGAAATCATTATTTCCATCAGGAAGAGTAAGAATAGGAGCGTTGCAAAGCAAGTCCTTGAGAGTCTGAAAGGATTCCTCTTGCTCGGGACCCCAAGCAAAAGGTTTCTCCTTTTGGGTCAACGAAGTAAGGGGAACGGCGATTTTTGAAAAATTCGAGATGAATCGACAGTAATAACCCGCCAATCCTAAGAAAGAACGGATTTCGGAAGGAGATTTAGGCGCGGTCCAATTCTTTACAGCCTCGATCTTTGCAGGGTCGACGTGGATTCCTTTTTCACTAACAACGTGTCCAAGGAATTGGACTTCTTTAATCCAAAACTCGCATTTAGAGAACTTAGCGTATAAGCGTTCAACACGTAAGAGCTCGAGTATAAGACGAAGATGACGTTCAAGATCGGCTCGAGATTTAGAATAAATGAGAATATCATCAATGAAGACGATCACGAAACGATCCAAATAGGGCTTACAAACACGATTCATTAGATCCATGAACACCGCGGGTGCGTTGGTCAAACCAAAAGGCATAACCACGAACTCGTAATGTCCATAGCGAGTGCGGAAAGCGGTTTTGGGTACGTCCTCTTCGAGGACCCGAAGTTGGTGATAACCAGAACGAAGATCGATTTTGGAGAAACAAGTAGCGCCTTGAAGTTGGTCAAAGAGATCGTCGATACGCGGAAGAGGGTAACGATTCTTGACAGTGAGTTTGTTAAGCTCGCGATAATCGATACACATACGGAAAGAGCTGTCTTTCTTTTTAACGAAAAGCACAGGTGCACCCCAAGGTGAGGTACTTGGACGAATGAAACCTTTATCGAGGAGTTCTTGAAGTTGCGTAGATAATTCTTGCATCTCAGAAGGTGCAAGACGATAAGGAGCTTTGGCCACAGGAGTCGCACCAGGTACGAGGTCAATACAAAAGTCAACAGATCGAGGTGGAGGAGGACCAGGTAAATCTTCAGGAAAGACGTCAGGGAAGTCGCGCACCACTGGAACATCACTTAAACTCTTTCCCTTGCCCTTTTCTTCCACAACGTGGGCTAAGAAGGCAAAGTACTGTTTGCGTAAGTATTTGTTCGCTTGTGTGCAGGACATCAACTTCAGCCCCTTTGAAGGCCGGTCTCCATAGACGTGTAAAACATCACCAGAAGGAAGGGGTAAACGGACGTACTTCTCGTGACAAGCGATTTCAGCATGGTTCTTCTGAAGCCAATCCATGCCTATGATGACGTCGAAACTACCCAGTTGCATGGGTATGAGATCGATAGGGTAGACGTGTTCGTTAAGAGTAAGACGACAATCACGAAGAACGGAATCGACTAAGATGGACTTGCCATTGGCGACTTCAACGGAAAACGACTTAGGTAGTTTAGAGCGCGTGCAATTTAACAATGATTCGAATTCTAAGGACACAAAGCTTTTGTCCGCACCAGTATCAAATAGCATCGAAGCATAAAGATGGTTAACAAGGAACGTACCGTTAACGACATTATTGTCGTTGCGCGCTTGGTTTGCGTTCAGATTGAAACAGCGTCCACGAGGAGGTTGTAGTTTCTCTTGATTCCATAGGGGGCATTGAGGACGAAGATGATTGGCGTCTCCACATTTGAAACAAGCTCTAGCGGGTCTTGCGTTTTGAGGAGGAGGTGGAGCTTGTTGCGCTTGTTGAGCTGGTGGAGCTTGTTGCGCTGGTTGAGCTGGTGGAGCTTGTTGTTGTTGGTAGAGACAAAAGGCGGTGTCATCTCCATAATGGTTACAATTTCCACAAAGACGACACCTGGCATTGACCGGATGGTGGCGGTTACATGTGGCACACTTGGGGTGAATCCCAGTGTATGACTTTTGGGTGTTATCAGGAGCAACAGGGTTTGGGTTGACGGGTGGCACAATCGCATTGCAAACAGGGTTCGATTGCTTTCGCTTCTTCCCGCTATTGCCACTCGACTGTTGGGTGATTTGGTTGGCTGGCTTGAAAGCAGCGGGGTTTGCGGCTTGTTTATCACGAACGCGATTGTTGTTCAGCGAAGCGGCCAAACGATAAACAGCTTCGATAGTGTCGAGTTTGGCAGCCTCGATCGTATCGCGCATAGCAGAGGGTAACCCATTGATATACTTCCGTATCTTGCGGTCGGTGGTCATAACAAGGTGAGGAACGATGAAGCTAAGTTGTTTGAAACGGGTGGTGTAGGCTAGGTTTTCGTCCCCCACTTGCTTTAGTGCCCAAAATTCTTCCTCCAATTTTTGTTGCTCATGCGGAGGACAAAACTCGTCCATCATCAGGGCCTTGACTTCTTCCCACTCCAACGCATATGCCAGTTCGTTCGAACGAATGTTCCTTTCGTTCGTCCACCATTCGAGAGCTCGGGCTTGGAATACCCCAGTCGCACTACGCGTTCTGAGCTCATTGGGGCAATCACTGTTGATGAACGTGACCTCCATGCTATCAAACCATTCGAGCATGGCGGTCACCCCATCATTTCCGGTGAATGGCTTGGGGTTGCATGATGAAAAGTGCTTAAAGTTGAACGAAGCGGGCTTGCGTATTTCGACCTTGGAGTCGACGGAGGAGTTTGGAGTTTCAGAAGCTCGAATCTCGGAAATGACCTTCGGAACGACGCGCGCAAATTGATCGGCCATGAAAGCCATCATCTTCTTCGTAGCACGGGACTTTGACTTCTTAGACGAGTTGGAGTGACGAGAAGACATCTAAGATTCAAAAGAACGAATAGGTGAGACTTGATCATAACGTTTGTTTAAGAAAAATCGTTTGCATAAATTGGTTCACATAGCATAAAGTGTCACATAGCATAAAAGTTTCAAATTGAGTCACATAACATAAAGAGTTTAGATGTCTCATATAGCATAGTCATGAGTTCCACATAGCATAGCATGAATAAATGAAAGCATTGTAAATTTAGTTTGTTCACGAGGGATTATTATTGTTTGTGATTGCGATAACGTGCGAAATGATTAAAACGAAATTTTGAAATGAACGAACGTTCAAGTATAAAATCACATATAAATTGAGATACATAAAAGAAAGGCTCAATAAAACATAGGATTGTTTCGGGTAGAGAAACGTCGACTATTCCAAAGTGGGTCGAAAGTCCTTTCGAATTAGAGAAAACGTGCTTTGGCCTATAGGTAAGATACTCTCGTCGAGAAGCGATTAACGGTATCTTACCCTTCCGGTTACTACACATCTCTAATCGATTGAAACAATCGGGACTTTGGCGAGATTGAAAATTGAGGAATGGGACTTAATCGACGAGGTGCGGGTTTCACCCCTAACTTGACGATTTCGTACCCTAAATGTGGTTGGTACTTGTCGGGTCAAAATAAAATTTCGACACTATGACAAGGGTCCACTAGAGTTGAAATGGAAATTACCATTAAGTTGTGGATTTCACTCCTAGCTTAATGGTGTAATTTCGTGCCAAAAGAAATAGTTCAAGGTAGAATGAGAGTCGTTTACCAAATTGTGGGTTTCACGCCTATTTTGGTAAAGTTGTCTCGTTTGTGTTACAAGAGTATACAAATAAACAAAGTGTATTCATGTTAACCTTAGGAAAGGCATATAAATTTAATCAACAAGAAGTATAGCTAGGAAGCATGCATGGTAGAGTACAAAAGTTTTAAACAACACATAAGAGGCAAAAATCCTAAAACTATAGATTAGGGCAAAAGCATGGCAATTTTCCTAATTCCCTATAGTTATGGCTCTGATACCAATCTGTCACACCCCAACCGATGGCGGAAACATCGGGATGAGACGAACAAATTGCTCAAAACATCATAACACTATGTGACAATATTTAATTGAATTCAAATTTCATTGCAAGGACTAAATTGTCATACAACATTTAAAATGGAAATAACAACATTGTTCAAATTCAAATCAACAAAAGATAAATAGATTAAAGGTGTGTATCTAGTCCACCCTACACTTGTTTCATCAATCATCCATACTTCATTAATCAACCTGCAACATGTATTAAAATAGAGTTTCAATGCAAAGGCAATGAGCGAGTATACAAGTTTGTTTACATAGCATAATAGAATAAAAACTCAAACCAACATGATTCATAATATGTGCTTGCTAGTATGCAATTTTGGCGTACTATATGATCAAACCCTAGAACACAACACATAAAAATAGCCTAATCCCAATCGTTCAACGGGGTGGTAACTTAACAATACCCAATAGTTCAGCAGGCGGTGCATTAATCCTATAGCGCTATAATTGTTAAGGTGGGCGAACAAGTCAATGAGCATATAACGTTCCAAATCGTTCATAGAGCATACAAGAATAGCAAGTAAGTCACATTAGTTTCATGCATTCGTTCAAAGGTTGAGTATGTTTAGTTCAAAAATTGTTTACATAATTATACATGTTGCATCCCAAAGTGTAAAGGGGAAAAAGGGATCGAGTATACTCACGGTGGTTGCAAGCTTTCCTACTTGGAATTCCCGCGAGTGAGTTGTTGGAGTAGATTAAGTTGGAGCACCTAGTCCTTCTACACGAGGAAACATAGGTGTATGAGTTTGGCGTACAACGAAAGATTATAATTTGGAGTTTAACATAACATAAAGTATGATATTAAAATAATCATCTTTAACTTAGACTCTTATATGACACTACGTAACCACTAGGGTTATATTGTATTTCATGGGTAGTATGCCCATTAGAATCATACTTGGAGTGTTAAGTCTTAGATGGTATTCTACTACTTTAACATATAAACACAAGTTTAATATTAAAGGTTCAAATGAGTGCATATTTATATTTAGGTTAAGTATTACATATTATTAAGTTCGATAATTCAAGTAGGAGGTAGAAGATTAAGATCTTCATTTAGGCACCTCAAGTTTATTCATGGATGTCATGTATGGGGTAGGAAGACAAGCTTCCATTTAGGAACCCCTTGAATGTTCACCACTTCTCTTGATGTAAAAACAACCAAGGAGGGTCACGAACTAGGATTAGTATAATATAAACAATCTAACTAAGAGAAAACATCAAGTCATGTGAGGATTGTATGTTTGGAACAACCCAAGTTGTTCCATAATCACTCTACATCAAGAACTAGCTCGAACATGACTTGTGGGTCAAAACACCCTAACAAAACAGAAAGTTTATGAGGTTTAATCCTCTGATTTAAGTGTCTCAACCATGTTTTTAAGCCTAACTAACCATTCATTTGATTATGAGCATTAGGACATAGGTTTGAGATGAGAAAACTCAAGTTTGGTTAAGTTTAACAAAGATTTCATGAAAACAAAAACAATCAGTGGACTTTGGAGCCTTTTTGCCGGAGTTCCAGGGACTTATTTACTCTGAAAAACCCATGGAATCGAAGCTAAGGTCAAACCAAGCACATAGGAAAAAGAATGAGCAAAAACGGACAAGAAACGAGTGAGATATGCTCACTTTTGTGAAGTAGGATGAATCTGCTCGAACTTGGAAATTTGCTGCAATTTGGGGAGGATTTGAGAGTGTTTTTTATGAATTGAAAAGTGTATAATGTTTGGGAGAGGTGTGGTATTTATAGGGAAAGGTTAGGGTAAGTTGGTAGTTGGTTAATTAATGTTAAAACATGTTTAAAACACAAAAAGATCACAACTCCCGCTTAAAATCGCGTCTGTTTATGTTTGTTTGCGCTGAATCAGGTTGTTTGAATGAGTGGTTAAATAAAATACACACCAGGTTTGATCAATAAAAGGGCCGCAGTCCAGCTTGTTAAGCGCGTGTGTGTGTGAGGCGGTGACCCGGGTTCGAGTCCCGTCTAGGCCCTTTTTTTGTGATTTAATTTTCTTTTTGTTTTACAACCATATACTTTCAGCAAGTTACAAAAACAGACCCTGTAACTTAAAGTTTGAGTTATTTACTCAACATAACCCTTAACTTTAAGGAACTCAAGTTATGTTGTTTAAAAAAGAAAAGAACTAACTTTTATAGTTAAACTAACTAGGTTAGTTTACTAACCTTTGAAATCTAACAAAACTAACTAGATTATTATAAAAATAAACCTTTTAAATTACAAAATTAATTAATTTAAATTATTTCAATAATGACCATATTTATAACGAATAAAAATCTTTAAACAATTATTCGTTTCACGAAACTTTCGAGTTTTACTATTTTACGAGTTTCAACTAGTTTAACGAATCGAGAGTCTAGGATAATATATCGTTCAAACGTGAAAATTGCACATAGGTCTAACGCAAACATGAATAAAATAGCTTCGTTTTCATTATGATCAATAGTCTCGAATTACAAATGAAACGAATGCAGGTTACAAAGAGAGTACAAGCATCTAAATATAGAAGGTACAACATGACTTGCTAAAATAAGAAAGTGTGAAAAAGCGGAGCGTTACATAGCGCCACTAAGGCAAGGTATTCTAACGGGTCAATACACTGATCCGAGCCAGGTTTGTGTAATGACTCAACTCATCATGTAGAATTTGAGGTTTTCTAAGAGTTAAACAAGGTCAAATTGGATATTTGGCTATCTTAAAGATAAACCGAATAATTCAAGTTATAATTGTAGTGTTTTTGAAACATAATGATTTCTAAACAAGGTTATAGTTAAAAGACCGGATTTTTGGGTCAAACAAGTATCTGAAAGTCCTTCGTCGTAAAAGAAGGACCAAAATTGACCAAAACGCCCTTGTAGGCTAAATTGAACAAACAACCCTTAAAGGTTGTTTGGAAACGAGTTTCATGATTAGATAAATACTTAGAATAAGTGTAGAAGTTGAAAAATGTAATACGTGAGTCAAATGGCTCTTTTTGAGTCTTGCCGTAAAATAATAATCCGAGGGGTAAAACTCGGAACAATTAGATATCTACATTAAATCCAACACACATATAGTTGTGGTGGAAGATTATTTGATAAGAAATGTGGACATATGTATTTTAGAAACGAATGAAAGCGATTGGTGCTTAAAATATGCTTAAATACCCTTAACGGGTCAAAATAAGCATGTGAGTGAAAATAGGTTTAAGAAGGTATATGAACCTGTAATCGGAACCTATTATGTTAAATATCATTGAACTTAATAGGTTTATGAGTAATAAGGGTCAAACAAACTTGTTTGTTTGATAAATGTGCAAACGGGTCAAATTTTGTAAAAAGGTAATAAGCCGAAGCCATAAAGGTCCCAAAATTTATTAAGCCGGATGTCGGATTTTAACTCCATATGATGGAGAATAAAATTACAATCACGTAGGAAGAAACGGTAGGTCAAACGGACAAACGGATTGAAAGATACGAAAGTTTTCGTGTCAAAAACGGAAAAATGGAAGAAGCTGATGCAGGGGCCACCATAACTTACGGTGGGTACCGTAAGTTACGGTGGGGGCTGAAAATGTTACGCCAGGTTTCTCCTGCTTTACGGTGGAGAAAAGTTAGAACAGGGGCCACCGTAAATTACGGTGTCCACCGTAATTTACGGTGGACCCTGCACAAAAATGTATTTTGATCAGTTTTGTTTCCCGGACTCATTTAGATACGTTTTAAATCCTGTATGACTAAAGCATTTCATGTTTTTATGAAATGTAGGTACTTTTTGGATGCCGGGAGACGATTAAGCTCAACGAAGAACCGAACACGATAAAGATACATTCTTCCGCACTTTGCCTCGTCATAATTTTTAAATGATGAACCTGATCACATTATGTCAAATAACTTATGATTTGTAAAAGTTTTTAATAAACCTGTATTTCCGATATATATGTAATCTTAATTACATGATTGTTTTCGTAAAATATACGTTAAACCGTGGATTATAAGAACGGGTGTTACAATATGTGGCAAGGTTATTTTCATGGTTCGTCCTTGGTTCATGTATAACCACTTACCTCCTTACATAAGGTGACAAACATGCCCTGCTCAATTTCTTATCTCTCTTCTCCTTTTCACCCACAGTCTTTTTGTTTATATTATCATCTTCTTCATCATCTTTATCAGCTTTTTCATCACCAGGTAGCTCTTCAGGGTTTAAAATTGTATTTTCTTGCATCAACTTTGTGATGTCTGGAGTTTTGTCCTCATCACCCTTCTCCTGCACATCTGACCTGTTTAGCGTTTTTGGTGGTGATGTGTTGATGGCGTTTTCATCTTGGGGTTTATTGGGTGTCTCTTCCTCTTCAAAAGTTTCCAAGAGGTTTTTCCCAGCTGTAGATGGTGGCTGCTCATATGGTGTTTTATCAAACACTGCACCTTGTTGGTCAACACTTTTGTTTACCATCTCCCCTTTAGTTTTTCTAGTTCAGTGATGAACGCCTGACTGTATTGTGTTTCTGTTGGGGGGATGTTTGGTGTCTTATCAAATACAGGCATTTTTGGGGTCTCTTCAGCAGGTTGCAGACGTTTTTTATTGCTTTAATTCCTTCATCCACCATCTTTGAATTATCTAGACCTTCTTTTATATCAATCATTTGTTTTAGATCTTGTCCAGACAGCTCCAAAACCTCAGCAATATTCTTTTTAATTATTTTTTCCCTATTGTATCTGGAAATGTGATATTCAAGTGTCTTGAAATCAAAACTCCATCTCTCAATATCGTTTTCGTTTATATCTTCATCTGATGATATAGTATCCTCATCATCATCATATATTGGGGTTGTTGTAGTAGTTGAGGGTTCGGCGTTTTGTTCTCCGGCCATATCCCTTTCTTTTTCTACTCTCGTATCCCTTTCTCCTTCCCCTTCTCCATCCCCTTCCGCCTCCCGTTCCTCTTCTCCTTTTCCTTCTCCTTCTCCTTCTCATTCTCCTTTTCCTTCATTTTCAACTTCATTGGCGTTTTCATCAACTGTTTCCACTTCAATAGCGTTTTCTATTCTAGCCATCTCCTTCTCCCTTTCTTCTTCATTTTCACATCCTCCCCCTCCTTCATTTTCAACTTCATTGGCATTTTCATCAACTGTTTGCACTTCAATGGCGTTTTCTATTCCAGCCATCTCCTTCTCCCCTTCTTCTTCATTTTCACCTCCTAGTACCACCTCATTTTCAACCTTAGTTTCATATTTATCTTTTTCTCTTTCAGCTGGCACTTCCTTGGCATTTTCATCAACAAATTTTGAGATGTTCTCCAACAATGTCAGACATTGTGAGTATTTAATGTGTACCAGGAGGCTGTTTGGGTATTCAGTCTTTGACTGTTTTAACAATGTGCTCATTTTATTGTAACAGTCTTCTAATTCTTTGTATGCCCCATCCAATTTATCAGCCATTTCCCGTTAAATTAAAAAAAGGATTTTGTTAATCATGGCGTTTTGTGGTTTTTATTAATTTTATTATTTGAACAACATACCTCTTCAGTTTCATTGTTTTGTTCTTCTTCATCAACAAAAATGTTGTCATATTGTGTTACTCCTCTGACAAGAGCATGGTTCCCCGATGCAGAAACTTCAAACATCATTTCCCGGCTTTCTATATCCTAATTCACCATCCTTTGAAGCGAAGCCTCTTCATCCTCATTATCTTCATTCACATTCACATTCACATTCACATTCTCATTCTCATTCTCATCATTGATGTGCATGGAGTTTTTCACATCAGGGTGGAGCCCAGTATAATCATAATGATCATCATGATCAAAACCATCATCATCATCAAACTCATCATCATCCTTATCAGTATGGTCATCAACATTGTCAACATCATCTTCATCTTCATCTTCATTCTCAACATCATCACCATCAGCTTCATCATCAACAACAACCTGCATTTTTCTTGTTTTTTTTTTTTTGGTTTGCCTTCCTTAGCCTTTTTAACTGTTTTCCTTTTTACTTCATTGCCAACAAGGTGTTTTGCCATTGCACTCTCAAACAAGTCAAGAGTATCTGTTGTAACCCACTCAATTGGGTATCCTTCTTTTCGGTCCCATTTTTTTCTATTGCAAGCATCGTTCACCAAGGCAAGCTGTAACAAAATAGATTTTTCAAATGACATATATTTTTGGCATTTTAATGACACATAAATGATATATGTTACATAGGGAAATTTTATTCTTACCTCAAGTATGATCAACGGACCTGTGTAATGCTTTGTTAGAGACCATGCGGTTTTGGCGTGTTGCAAGCATTGGATGATATAACCACACCAGTTCATTTGGTTTATTTGAACGTCTGGTGTAACGTTGTGCAAGAACTGTTTGTTGACGACTTCATTATCACTTGCATGCCCCATTATAGTGAAGAATGCTACAAGGAAATTTAGGGAGAATTCTATCCCAAAGCCATGCATCACAGGCAAAATGTCATCAAAGTAGAGATTCACACTTGGTCTGTTAACCCAGTCAAACCCTTCGAGCTGTGCTTTCCACTCAGCCACCACCTGGTCTTTAGTTGTTGGTCTTTTTTTCATGTTCACAGGTACCCTTCCATTCGGTATACCCGTTAAAGAGTTTATCAATTCTTCATTCATATGTACGGTATGGTTGCCAACGTTTAGGGTGTTTGTCTTTTCATTATAATTTTCAACCAACCAGTACCCAAGCATTGTCGGTTGGGTGTCTATTTTCAACTTTAGTGTAGCACCAAACCCCATTTGGCGTACTGCCTGTCTTTGATTTTGGTTTAGATTCATAAACCAACCAGTCAAGTTTGTAGGTTTTATTCTTGACAAAACCCTAGCCCCACTGAACTCATGATATGGTTCTTCCTCAACCTCAACATTCTGACTTAATGCCTTCCTCTTATTGGCGTTCTTGGCCTTGCCAGTGTGGACATTTGTTCTCAATCTCAACCTCTCTTCGCCTATAAAAATGATTTCATGGCGTTTAATAACACAAATGATACATGTATGGCGTTTCATAAATCAATCACAGATGATAGATGTTGAATAAGACAATAACAGATGATACATGGCGCTTATAACACAAACCATACATGTTTTGGTGTTTAGTAACAAAGCTATCAAACGATACATGTTTTGGAGTTTAGTAACACACGAATGATATATGTTTTTTCAATAAGACAATGACATATATGTAAAATTTCGTTCTCATACATTGTTAAACAAACGATACAAATTTTGGCGTTTTGGCAACAAAGTATCAAAGTGTGTTTATAACATCACGAAAAGTAACATTCTATACCATGTCCTCTTGTTGTTTTCTTTCGTTGCTCGTTGGGTTTTTGGTGTTTTGGAGCAGATGACCCTTCCCCTTCCACACTCGTAGAAACTGCAAATTTATTGTTAAAATTAGAACGCCAAAAGCAGCATAAACTAGCACAATGTAAATCGAAGTTAACTCACTATGTTTTTTTGCCTCTGAATCTGGTTTGATCTTTCGACGCCATAGTTTTTGTTGTTTCGCCCCCCCCCCCCCCCCAAAAAAACCTAACCCCCCCCCCCAAGCTAAATACTAAAAACTAAAACCCCAAAAAAACCTAAAAAAAACCTAACCCCCCCCCCCCCCCAAAAAAAAAACCTAAACCCCCCTCCCCCACCCCACCCCCCCTAAAGCTAAAATGCTAAAAACTAAACCCCCAAAAAACCTAAAAAAATCTAAAAAAAATCTAAATTTTTTTTTTAATATTTTTTATGCTCAAATCGCTACTTTTAGTGGCAAATTTTTTTTTTTAATTTTTTTGGCTTTAAAAAGTAGCGATTTTTATATAAAAAATATTTAAAAAAAATTGTGTGATTTTTAGCTATTTTTAGGCATTTTTTGTTGTGTTCACGTTGGTTCTCGCGGTTCTCGCATGATCTTCTCCCTATATATATATATAGTCCAGTGCTGCACTAATTAAAAGTTATAAAAGAAAAAACAAAGTATGTTTAAAATTAGAATCCAAAAATAAACAAATACTTAAAAACATTATACCAAATAAACATAGTCGCGAAGTTAGTTTTTTTTAAATGTTAATAAATGCAACTTATTAGAAAAAGTCAAAATAAATAATGAATACATATTACTTAAAAAAATGCAACAAAAAATAGAATCAAGAAATAAGTATATGCTCAAAAATTATAATAAAGAAACAAAAAATATATTTATAGAAATTATATCATTGTTTATCAAAACTTTCTATTAATATAATATATTATAATATAATATAATATAATATAATATAATATAATATAGTATCATATCATATATATATGTTGATTTCTATACTGATTGCATGATTCATACCGTTACTATAATTAATCGAACTGATAACAATCCGATGCCCGCAATAACGTACCATCACACTGCGCAGTCAAATAACTTTGAATATTAAAAAAAACATAGATGCAAATTTAGAAATTTTTTTAAAAATTTTACGATCGTAGTAATTACTAAAAAATCAAATTGAATTCCAAATGTAACACCCCAAAAGTGATAAATTATGCTTAATTGTTAGAAATTTATTTAGTTAAAAAATGTGTTATGATATATGCCTAAGAATGGAAAATGCCTAGAAATAAGTGAACACCTAATCTAGAGGGACTAAACTTGACAAGATGGATGGAACTTGTGCTTAAAATAAACAAAACTCAAAACACACACACTGTGTGCGTGTTTGAGATCGACCAGGCCAAAGGAAAAAGGGGTAAACCCTAAATTTCAAGAAAATCTCCAAATAAAAAAGGGAATTGAAGGTTTTTAGGATGCATGTATCAAGATTATCGATCTCCTAAGTGTTCTTCACTATCAAGTAAGTTAAATTTTATGATTTGGTGATGTTGGGTGAATTGGGTGTTGATGAACTGGTGAATCTAAGTGAAGTTAGGATGGATATGTGATAGAAACGTCTTATGAAACTTGAATTATGCTTAGATTTCTGATTGTTAGGTATATTTATGAAAAACCCATTTGTAGTGGTTCTTATGTAGGATGATGATGATGTATTTTATGTTAATTTGATGATGCTTGAGGTGTATGACAATGGATGTTATAGATTATTGATTTTGAATCTGAATTAAAATGAAAGTTATGTGAAGAATTAGTAAAAATCATGCTTTAAAAGCTTGTACATAATATTTCATAAATGCGAAACCCGCCAAGTGTTCGATGAAATGCTCAAGAGAACAAATATGTGAAATTGTATGTAAGTTGCGGGTAATTATGTGTGAAAAGTGACAATGACATAATTGTTAGCGAACTAAGATGAAAAGTGTGATTTAAGAAGAGATCATATGGGACTTTGATTGTTAGTATGATGTGTTAGAGGCGTGCATTAATAGCTTATATTCTATGCATAAGGTTATGGCACACCAAATACACTTAGTTGATTTTGTAGTTGGGTGATGTGGTTGTATGATGTGGATTTTTCTAGCAAGCTAAAGTTGGGTTCAATGGTAGCGTTAAAATTGGTCAATCCTAAATGATGTCGATAGTTGTGGGATTATGAGATGAAAAATATGGAAGGATTTGATTATGTTTCATGTGCATATATGATATTGTGGTGGTATGTGTTTTACTAAGTAAGTTGGGAATGTATGTAATGCCCGTAACATAATCGACTATAATAATGTGGACGTGTGAAGTTAGATTGATAAATCACAAGGTGGACAGTTGACTTTCTGAAAGTCAACTGTGCATAATTAGTGTATTAAGCTTTTGTCATAAGAGTTATACTAGAGAAATCATTAAAAACATGCTATATCAATATGTGCTAAATGTAACAACATGAAGAATTATGCGAAATGAAAAGATGCGACTTCAAAGTATAATGTTGGATATGAATGTAAAATGAATGCAATATTAGAATGTGTGTTATACTAATGAAATGGTAACCATGATGACATGAAAGTATAGGATCATGTCAAGATGGGGGAGACATGGAAGGCTACGTAAAGGATATGAGGAAGCATACACGAGACGGGCACTCGAGGTAAGTGAATCTCGATTCACTTTTTAGTAGGTTTAATAAATTTATAATACTTATGCTTATGAAACATTATGAAAGAACAGGTACTAATTAGATGTAATAAACGAAGTAAGCCAAGGCTTACGCGGCCCGCGGGGGACCGTGCTGCAGGCAATTTGTTGGATTTTTGTTGTTTTATACATTGGACTTGTTTAAATGGTGTTCCAAGGTCTCATAACTTATGTTAAGGATTGGTTTTGAATATAAGAGATCTTAAGGGTCGTCGGTTAGTGAAAGAATGGATTTGTTTTCGTGTTAGTGTAAAAAATTGTATAAGTAAATATGTTTAGGAATCTAGTAGGCACGTAGGTCCTTTTGTATATCGCCTATATTATGTTAAGTTGTGAATATGTCATTTCGGCATAAGCGTATGTGTATGAAGTGGTAAGCATGAGCTAGTGTATATAAATTCGTAAATGATTGTTTGTGTGTAGGTAGGGACGTAGACATGTATGAAGGTACGTTTGCATATAGGTGTATGTGATAATAGGCGCGTAAGTGTGAATGCATGTGTGTATGAATATACGATGCTAAAGATATACGTATGAACGTTATCAAGGCGTCAGAGTACTTACGATTACTAATGATGTGCTTTGAGTGTGGAATGTAATGCAGGCATGAGATTTTCAGATTCATGAAGGAATGAAACCTGGTTTGGATAAAGAGTATTTAAGAAAACGCTTGGACAATTCCACGTTTACTTCATAGAATGCTTTACGAATTTCTATTATATGGTTTAATGTTGTATGGTGTGTTAATGACTAATGGTTGGGTTGTACGTGGTGTCCACAGGTATCGCTCGGGTTTCCTCTACCACTAGCGAAGTGAAGCAGACATAGATCGAGTTGAGAGCAAGGATTATACGGAAAAGAAAGGTCACATAGTTTGTTTTAAATTGGTCATGAAGCCTTGATATTATGTAACACTGTGAATCCTCTCTAATGAACGTATTACATTTTGTAATTGAGTTTTCATGTAATTAATATGACTTTTTAAGAACAAAATTTCTAGGCTCATATTTTCCGTTGTGTCATATTTAAGTTCTTACAAGTTGGTCTTACAGGGATTTGTTCATAAT
>JARYGA010025037.1:0-29226 GCA_030545235.1 Helianthus tuberosus
AGACATACATATCTATATAATATTTCATATACTGTAATATGCACACCATCCATAATGTCAATAGATTTACAAGTCAGATATCAGGTTATGGTATTATTTAGGGAATTCTATTATTATAACATATACCCCATCTCACCCGGTCTCGCCGGAGAGGTAACCCCATATCACTCGGTCTTGCCGGAGTGGAAACCCCATCTCACCCGGACAAGCTGGAGAGTCTACTTCACCATTCCCAGTTTTGCCGGAGAGGTAACCACATCTTACCCGGACAAGCTGGAGAGTCTACCGCACCATGCCCAGTTTTACCGGTGAGGTAATTATCATAATATTTCCCATAAATAGATTTCTCTCAAATTAGGATTTTGAAAGTACATCGTTTATTATAGTTTGCATCAAGAAACAAGGAAATCAGTATTCTCATGATGGATCATATTCTAGAACCGAGTAGTACTAATAAACAAGAAATAACAGTGGCCAGTTGTTATCGCTTATTTATCATACAGGCACTGTTCTAGTCATCATCCTCACGGAATCCTAATAATCATCACATTTTATCTACGCAAGTAATTGGCTTATCTCAAAGCTTTATACTAAGGCATTCTTCTAAATACTGTCCTGGTGGTTACCAGTGAATATTAATATCCCAACTCTTTCATTTAAACATAGATATTATTATGGTTGTGGTTTTCTTTTGGTTGGAGAATGGAGTTTCAAATATATCATTGTCTCCATTGATACTATAGCTAGGTTCAATGTAATAAGTATGCTTACAGCTAACTTTATTAGATTCCGTCACAAGGAATATTTTATTGAGACAGATGACATTTTACAACATAGTAGATTTCATGGTTTATTCTTATAATAACTTCATGTTTTCATATGAATTACCAATGGTATTTTCTCTTATGTTTATCTCACAGAAGATATTATATTTGGTATACCATCAAGAAATTCTATTGGGTATATGCATATATGTGTATAAAATTTCAAATTTCTAGTTAATATTAAACTTACGAAATATATACACATATATAAAATAATAACTATACATCTGATGGTACTGATTATTAAACTTATTTCCATGACTTTATTTTATTATGTTATATAGGTAGTAAAATAAATTTCTGTCAAATATAATATTTTGGAATTAAAAGTTTAGGGAAATAAATTACTCAAAATATAAACTTTCTGAACTCATGGGAATAAATTTATTTTTAACTAGTGGGTTGAATTATATGGATTCAAAATATCAAAACTTAACTCTTAATTTATTGTATATTATATTATTTATTCAAAGAGGTAAATAATACAAAGTTTTGACGTTTCAAAAAAATTGATTCTAATTATATTTGAGTAATATACATGTATTGGAATATGTATGTATATTCTATACAATATTAATAGTAATTTATTTAAAAATATTACAATATTAAGATTGTAATCTGAATTTTAAATAAAGTTATATAAGGGACAAAAGTACTAAACACACATTTGAGTCAACTATTCTTATGTGAGGCATCCATTTTTAATTCTAGTCTGAGAAAAAAATGAATGTTTAGGAATATTTTAACATGCCAGGTAAAATAGATACTAAATCATTGATTTAAGTAGGTTTTCACTGTTATAATATCTTTATTTCTAAAAATTTAATTATCCAATCTTTTACCATAAGTAAATGTGCAAGGATAAAAAATATATAGTATATTATTTTCGTATAGTATAATATACTTATACTTATGAGAAGATAGGATTTGTATACATATTCTAGTAAAAAGATCTAATAGCCTTGTTACATTTTAATAAACTCGCGACGGACTTATAACATAAGTGCATATACTATTCTATATACTATATTACACTTATTAGAATTTACTACACCATGATATTTTATTAACATTTTAGATATAAAATATATCTTTTACTCACTGTACTATCTTATAGTAAAATATACTATTCATATATCATTGTAAAATGTTTTATCATTATACTAATAATATAAAAGGTACGGATGAACTCAAATATTATGAGTTATAAGATTATAAGTGTAATATATAAGTCAAAAAAATGTATTTGACTTACTGTACGAGTCGAATATTTGAAAAAAATTATATTAGATTTTAGATATCAAACTATTTTCCAACCGAAAACCGTGTAGGATAGATACCCATATGTACTAGTGGATTTCTATTTTTGGTCAAACTTTAACACCTGTTTGAAAAATGAATATTTTCCTCAAGTATTTCGTTAAAGATACTCCAAAGATGTACTACAAAATAAATTTAAGTTTAAACTAATAAATTATTTTGAGAAAGAGCATCTTAATAAAAATAATTAATTTATAGTTTTAGGCAAACCAACAAACCACGTGCTAATATACAAACCAAAATTAAAAATTTCGCAACTGCTTAGGGTAAGTTTAACATCCAATTTATCAATTCCACTCATTTACTAATATTTTATTATTTAACTATTATACATCAGCCAACTGATTCGAATATTTTTCTTTATAATTTAGGATACACAATCCTATAACTAATATGACTGGTTAATCTTATAATCTTATATTAATTATTTCCAGGCATAAGACCTATTCTGGACATATCTTAATATTAAAGATTTGTAGAAATGCTTTCAACTTTTAGTTAGGCCTTCCTACGTAGTCCAACTAACCCAAATCTCTAAAAATTTTAAATGATTTTATTTAATCATGAATACCCATCACATTCATTTAACCATCCATTTTATCGCTAAGTATTTCAATAGAACTTTTACAAGTGATCCCAACATCAGTTAATTCATAAAACTATGAAAGTATGAAGTCTTATGGCCAACTGGTTATAAACCAGAAGGGATAAAATGGAGTGGTAGATTGGTACACCTGGGTTTCAAAATTTGCTTTGGCTAGATCCACTAAAGCAGTCTTTTAAATTAATTCTTAAAATCCTTTCAGTTAATTTAATATCTTCGGTTTTATTTATTTAAATATAAATTATTTTGAATTAAAACCATAAAGTTTTAAAGCTTTATACCATATATTTCAATATGTATTTAAAACCAAAGTAAATTATTGGTTCCAAAAGAGAATCATAAACATGACTGTTTTGTTAATAACTAACTTAGTTTGATGTATATTATGATTTTATTTGAGTAGGTGGTACTAATTATCACAGACAAATTTCTAGCACAAACATTTGGGTAAAATCATAAAATAGATTGGTTAAAAATGGAAAACATTGCGACTTATATATATATATATATATATATATATATATATATATATATATATATATATATATATATATATATATATATATATATATATATATATATATATGGTAGGGATATGGTAAAAAATGTCTAAAATGTAAGAAGGGTAAGAAGTGTTTTAAACCATTGGATATTTGATCTAATGGTTGAGATTAATAGGGTATAAAAATGTAAATTGTGTTTTAATTAGAGGGACCTTATGTAAAATTGAAGGGCAATAGTGTCTTTTTAAATGTTTGAAATATGGTAACCGTAACCTACACAACCAAAAACTCCTACATTCACACCTTTTCCTTAAATGTCGGAATTAATGATTCACCTTAATTGTAGGATGTCTTTGGTTGCATATTCTTCATACGTTATCATAAATAGATCTATAATCAGATTCATGGCATGGTGTTTTAAAACAACTGGATAAATTGACTATGATTCAAGTCATGGTGTTTTATCTGGAGACATTGTTCATGGCGTGGTGTTTTAAACATCTATGATTCAAGTCAAGGTGTTTTATCTGGAGACATTGTTCATGGCGTGGTGTTTTATCAATACAAAACATTCCCAGATTTTAAAACACCATGACTATGATTCAAGTCATGGTGTTTTATCAGGAGACATTGTTCATGGCGTGGTGTTTTATCAATACAAAAACATTCCCAGATTTTAAAACATCATGACTATGATTCAAGTCATGGTGTTTTATCTGGAGACATTGTTCATGGTGTGGTGTTTTAAACATCTATGATTCAAGTCATGGTGTTTTATATGGAGACATTGTATAATCAGATTCATGGCGTGGTGTTTTAAAACAACTGGATAATTCGAATCAATCCCTTAACATTCTCATCGCCAGTTTTTTTTCCAGTTATATTGGAAATCAATTAATTGACAAGAATGTACAATTACTAATATACCTTTTTGAATTAATTAAGATGAGGGACACTTGTCATTCCCAAATTATTTCTTACACTTCTTACAAAAGATGGACTTTGTACAGGATCCTCTACCTACCTATATATATATATATATATATATATATATATATATATATATATTACAAGCTACAACTGAAATTTCAAAATATACTAGTGATTATGCATCCGTAACTTATTTTAGTTTATCTAGGTTATAGGAGTATTAGGCTCAACATGCTTTTATGTAAGGTTTATTCTATCTCCTGTCTCTACTAAGTTGTTATCTAATGGGCAAAGTTCCTTTAAAGTTTCTAACTCATAGGCGGCATGGGTGCTGGTACTAGTTTGGCCGTTCGACTATTTAATATAAGTTAGCATTTACTGCTGTAGTAGCTAACATATGGAGATTTACCCATTGTTCATCTAATTCATCTTCTCCTAGTGGGTTATTGTCTGCTTCCTGAGTTTGTGTATTTATTTCCTGATTGATTATCGTTCCCTTTGGTTGTGACTTCTTTATTTTCTTTCGACTTTTGCTAATAATCCAACTTCTTTTCTTAGTGGTAAATGGTTTCTTAGACTGTGCCTTACGAATAAATATTCCTTCCTCAATATCTGCTGAGTATCCTGAGGGATTTGGTTGAAATGAGGTTCCCTTATCTTTTGGTGAACTATCTAGTTGACGATAGATGTCCGAAATTCTTTGCTTACCCATACTGTAGACTAACAAATAGTCAAATAATATAAAACACATAATCACATAAGTTATTTCCTAACACAGAATTTAAAACTTAAGTGTCAGCAGAACACTTCTTTGGCTTGAACCAGTGGCTAGGCTCTGATACCACCTTCTGTCACAACCCCCGCCCCCTTATCTGTCCCGGGAACGGGCGGCCGCGAACATTCGTTTGTGGTGGTATCAGTTATTAATTTGGCAGCGGAAATTTCATCAGGACCGTAGTTAGGAAATATTTTATCAGAGTAAAACCACCTTATTTGATATTAATACTCACATGGGTAAAACCCAAGTTTCTTATTACAACATAGGGTTAAACCCTTTTTTATTGAGTTTAAAAACATCGTATTTTAGACAACTTTTATAGCCACAGTTTTACAAGCCGTCCGTGCTCTCGAGCTGGCTTTTTACTACTTGGCTTTCACATTGTGTTACCTAAAACACGTGTTTAAAAACATTTGTCAGTGGGAAATACTGGTGAGTGAATCCCATTTTAATCAAGAAACATTTTATCAATTAAAACAGTATTGAGAGCGATCACATTGTTTATTTCTACACAATTACTCATTCAATATTTGCCACTCGCCCGGATCTATGACTATGGTCAAATTACCCATTGGCTAACTCGTTGTCCAATGGTAATGTACTGTCGTTCCCGACTTACTACTCGCAAGTAGTAATAAATTTTGTATACAAAACCCCATAATACCGGCAGTAATTGAAGAACTACAAAAACTCAATCACCGCTTAATCATATTATAAAACAATTAAGGTTTTGTAAAATATTCCAAAAAGGTTAACAAAAAGAGGATAAACTCACATTGCTATCTTAAACTTCGCGTAAGTGTTTCCTGGGAATAATATATAATTTACACAATGTACCTAGGTTAGTATCATAACCCTTTGAAAATATTAATGATACCCTCCCCGAGACGGCATTCCAACAAATACGTCGGGCAGAACTACGACAGTTGTTACGGAACCCTAAATCAATCGGGCAGCATAACTATTACGAAATTTGGGTTATAATACTTACAATGGAGCAGAACCTCGCTAATTAGGGGGATATAATACCCGCTTATTATAACACTACTACAGAATTTCGAGATTGAGAATGAAATTTGGGACGAACATAATTGAAACCCGAGGCCTCCTTTATATAGTGCTGAAATCTGGTCTCCACGCGGCCCGCGTAAAGAACAGACAAGGGTTACGCGGCCCGCGTCAACCCTGGTCAACGGACTAGCTTGTCCGGCTCATCCTCTAGACCCGCCACGATGTCGACACGTGTTGGCCTCTGGTGTCTCCGCGTTTGTTGGTCTCTCGCGACCCGCGTTAGTGTAAGCTAAGGCTTACGCGGCCCGTCTAAGCTTAATGAAATCAACGAAATCAAATCTATACCTTCATACCGCCCGCGTGAAAGTTTGGGGTGGGTCTACGCGGCCCGCCTCAACTTAATATTTATTGTTTTTAATTTATTTTAAATACTATAACGTATTTCGGGCTCGGTTTTTATGTACGGGGTGTATTTAAAAACATATAGGAGTATTCTAAAAATATTAGGGGTGTCAGAAATATTTTAGAGGGTTGATATATCTTGGTACAATTCCTGGATTATTTAATAGAATATATATTGCACTCACACTTAAGTATAGTAACCCAATTCCACTTTATCCCTACGTCATGAGACAGAACCCCAACGAATTTAGGCAGAGCCTTGACATACGTTACGGGGCCCTACGTCACTTGGATAGGGTATCAGTGATTAGTGGCTACAATACTTAAAACAAGGCAGGGCTATGTAGGATTTAGGGGTGAATTACTAAAGAAAAAGTGGTTGTCAAAAGGACACAGAGATCGAAGGAAAGACAAAGGCTGAGCATTTAGAAAGTTTGAAGGCATCTGCTATATATACTAAATGTCATAACTTGGAGTTCACGCTGGTCTTCGAAATTGAGCCACGTATCCTATCTTTAATTCTTTTCATTTTCCACGTACTGACATGCATTACAACTTTTCAAATCTTATGCATGCATTTTAATTTTTTGAGATATTGGTTTATTATTTTATTTAATATATAGTAAAACGAGAATATATAATATTTTATTGTTTTATATAATATATATTATAATTAATTTAACTGCTTCACTCATTTGGCGCTTATAACTTCTTAAATATGACGTTTTATAAAATAATTAATATGTCATTAGAACGAGAATATTTTTGTCTACATTTGGGTCTAAGTTTCATTAAAAACGGAGTAGGTTCAAATATAAAGTATTTTTATAATTTAATTATTAAACGGTTCATACGTTTACCAAAACACCTTATATTTGTATTGGTCAACTTACCCATGATGCATCCTTTTAATAACATAAGTTTTTATATAAATAAAAATTTTGGGAATGTTACACGCAAAGGTCGTGTGTTTTCGTAAGGAGATAAAGCTAACATCTCCGAGCAGGAAGCACGTTACTATCTATGGCGAAAAAGGAGGTAACCCCATAATATGCACAATGTTGAAAACTCACAAGCTTATGAAGCAAGGATGCAAGGCATTTATAATATACGTAAATGAGCCCGAGAAAGAATCACTAAAGATTGAAGATGTACCGGTAGTACGGGACTATGAAGATGTGTTTCCGGAGGATTTACCAGGGATACCGCCCGAACGGGAAATAGAGTTTGGAATCGAATTGATTCCGAGAGCAAAACCCGTAGCTAGAGCACCGTACCGACTCGTGCCGTCGGAATTACAAGAGTTGATGTCCCAGATTCAAGACCTGCTTGACAAAGGATTCATAAGGTCGAGTGTGTCTCCTTGGGGCGCACCGGTACTGTTCGTGAAAAAGAAAGACGGAAGCATGCGCATGTGATCTATTCGACCAGTTACAAGGTGCGAACTGGTTTTCAAAGATTGACCTTAGATCGGGGTATCACCAACTAAAGGTCAAGGAGGAAGATGTGTCGAAGACGGCTTTCCGCACGCGATACGGACATTACGAGTTCCTCGTAATGTCATTCGGGCTAACAAATGCACCCGCGGCTTTCATGGACCTCATGAACCGGGTTTGCAAGCCAATGCTGGATAAATAGGTCATCGTGTTCATCGATGATATTTTGGTGTATTCGAAAAGTGAAGCTGAGCATGCACACCACTTACAAGAGGTGTTAGAGACACTTAGACGAGAAAGGTTGTATGCAAAGTTTTCTAAGTGTGCCTTTTGGTTACGAGAGGTGCAATTTCTCGGCCATATCATAAGTGCCGATGGAGTATTGGTAGATCCGTCAAAGATCGAGGCCGTGTTGAAATGGAATCCCCCGAAGAACCCTTCAGAAATTAGAAGCTTCTTAGGGCTTGCAGGATACTATAGGAGATTCATTCAATATTTCTCCAAGATTGCGTCGCCACTAACAAAGTTAACCAGGAAGGAGGAGAAGTTCATTTGGGGTGTTGAACAAGAAAGGGCGTTTCAAACGCTAAAAGAGAAGCTAACTCAAGCTCCGGTATTAACATTGCCGGACGGAGTCGAGGACTTGGTGGTTTACTCAGATGCATCATTATCGGGTCTTGGATGTGTTCTGATGCAACGGGGCAAGGTTATAGCTTATGCCTTGAGGCAATTGAAGATACATGAGAAGAAATATCCCACGCACGATCTTGAATTGGCTGCAGTGGTATTTGCATTAAAAATATGGAGGCACTACTTATATGGGGTAAAGTGCACCATATTCACCGATCACAAAAGCTTAAAATACTTCTTCGATCAGAAGGAGTTAAATATGTGCCAAAGACGATGGTTGGAACAGTGAAGGATTTCGACTGCGAAATACACTACCACCCCGGAAAGGCAAATGTGGTGGCGGATGCTCTGAGCAGAAAAGTGGACTATGTCCCAATACGAGTAAGGTCAATGCAGCTTGTGGTGACCTCGGGTATACTTGAACGTATCCGAGAGGCGCAAGTAGAAGCAGTAAAAGAGGAGAACTGGAAGAAGGAAAGAATAATCGGCCAGTTAAAAGACTTGTCGGATGGAAAGAAAGGGTTGAAGACTCGATCCGGAAGAGTATGGGTTCCAAATACTTGTGGAGTGAAGGTGCTACTACTTGATGAAGCCCATAAATCCTGATATTCTATTCATCCGGGTGCGACCAAGATGTATAACGATCTGAAACAAAATTATTGGTGGCCCGGAATGAAGAGGGATGTGGTGAAATATGTAGAGAAGTGCTTGACTTGTTTACAAGTCAAGGCGGAACACCAGAAACCTTATGGGAAACTGCAACCTTTGGAGATCCCAGTTTGGAAATGAGAACATATCACTATGGACCTATTGACCAAACTACCTAAAACAATTCGGGGATTCGACGCCATATGGGTGATTGTGGATAGATTGACGAAGACTGCACACTTTATTCCTATACGCGAAACATATACTTCGGAAAAGATGTCCGAGGTGTATACAAACGAAATAGTGGCACGTCACGGAGTACCGGTATCTATTGTGTCGGATAGAGATACCCGATTTACTTCAATTTTTTGGCGAGATTTCCAAGAACAGATGGGAACGAAACTCTTCATTAGCACCGCCTACCATCCTCAGACGTATGGGCAGAGTGAAAGAACAATACATACGCTAGAAGATATGTTACGGGCATGTATCATCGACTTCAGTGGAAGTTGGGATGTTTATCTACCCTTGGCCGAATTTTCATATAACAATAGTTACCATTTGAGTATCGGCATGGCACCTTATGAGATGCTATATGGTAGAAAGTGTAGAACCCCGGTGTGTTGGGGTGAAGTGGGACCACGCGAACTGGCCCATAAAGATATTGTCCAAGCCACTAATGAGAAAATTGAAGTGGTACGAGCCTATTTGAAAACAGCCCCAGATAGGCAAAAGTCTTATGCCGATAAAAGACGAAGACCGATTGAATTTCAAATAGGCGACAAGGTTATGTTAAAGGTTTCCCCATGGAAGGGCGTTATCAGATTAAGAAAAGGGGGAAACTAAGCCCAAGGTTTATCGGGCCATTTAAAATCATCGAACGGGTTGGTAAGGTAGCCTATCGCGTCGAGCTACCGGAAGAGTTGAGTGGAATACATGGTACGTTTCATGTATCACAGCTACGAAAATGTCTGGCAGAGGAAACAACTTATATCCATTATGACGATATCGAGGTGGATGATCGCCTAAATTATGCGGTAAGGCCAATAGAGATTTTAGATCGAAAGGTTAAGCACTTGCGAAATAAACAAATCAATCAAGTCAAGATCAAGTGGGAGCATAGGAAAGGTTCGGACCCTACACGGGAGTCCGAAAAGGAGATGCGACGTCTCTACCCTACATTATTCGGTATGTACTCTGGTTTCGAGGACGAAACCCTTTTTAAGGGGGGTGGACTTGTAACACCCCGAAAATACAAATTCTTATATTACAAATATGTTGTAAATAAATAAGTGAAACGAACTAACTAGGAATGACATTAACCTAGTTAGATGATGACTTATAAGTAGTTAAAGAGTCAAAATAAAATAAAAACGAAAGTTGAGGGACCAAAGGTGTTTAAATGAAAATTAATAATAATAAAACAAAATTTAACTCACAACACACTGGTTTGGTGTTGCTGAGATGGATCAGAAGACAGGGGCGACCCCAAGCTCCTCTTCAAACCCTAGACTTTCTTAAATCTCACAAATTGAAGGTCAAGATCAGTCCCAAAACGAATTTAGAGCATGGATTAGTGATCCCCATTGCAAGGAGATCATAAGGTATGTAAAATTTGATGAAAATTCTCTACTTGAGATTTTCATGAATTTGGTAAATCCGAATTTTTATGATGCATGTTTGTTATTTGGATAGAATAGTGATGATATAGTGTCTAAGGGTAAAACCTAGACAACAACATGTGAAATCATGTCTAAATTCAGGAAATTTCATGAACACATTGAAGGTGGTTTATGGGTTTTGTGAGAAAATGATGAACACTAGGGTTTAAAAGGCTATTCTAGTGTAAATTGATTCATAGAAACTGATTTCTGAAAAATATGATGTTTAATTATATATGTGATAGCTCAATTAATGTTAATCGAGGCTAAGTGACAAGCCAAGGATTAGAATATAAAAGATATAAATTCTGCCCTTTATGTGTTCGTAGAAATGCCTTAAAGAGGGCTTGAAATTGAAAATTTAAGTTAAAAACGCATAATTGCGATGTTTAGACAAATTATGCAATATATGATTAAAAAGGGAGTTCTAAACGTATCATGATTGAACTCTATAGGAAAAGATACCATACCGGAGCGTCGAGTGGACAAGCCGGTGGCGACTTGCATTTGAAGGGCGTGCATTGAAGGTATGTAACTTGACCCGTTACATTAAGTGAATTGTTATTAAATTATGTATGGATACAATGTAAAATAGAAGTTGCGTTGATTGTAGTGATCATGTTCGTTACTTAAATGAATAGGTTAAGATTTGGTTAAGAGTCGTTTGGTAGTCATTATAGTGGTGGATTCCATAAATGAGCCAAACGGGTCGAATAATCAATTAATGCAAGGCTAATGCTTCGTTATATGGTTATTTAGTCTTTTGTTAATGTTAATAATAGATATATTAAAATACGAGAAACTTGCATTTTGGGTTGCTTAAATGACGAACCCCATAAGGGCAAACTAAATGGGTTATTAAGAGAAGCTATGAATTGGATAACGGTAGTACCTTACTTGTAGATTTTGAGCCCGGGTGATAGGTAGCGACTTACTAAACACGCAAACCGGTGATGGGAGCGTAGTGTTGAAAATAAAGAACCCATGATTTGGATCTTCTTATTTAAAAATGATATCCCGTTCATGGAAGTTTGGGTGAAATGAATAAATGGATCAAACAACAAACTTACAGAGTCTACCGTAAGTTACGGTCTCTACCGTAACATACGGTGGAGAGAAAAAGGGTTACAGTGGTTCACTACTGTTTTACGGCAGACCAGAATCATACAGCGTCTACCGTAACTTAGGGTAGATACCGTAAGTTACGGTAGAGTCCAGAAATTTTTGTTATAATTTTGCATAACTTAATTAATCGAATTCGTTTATGAGCATAGTTTGATTATGCAAATTATCTAAGAATACTAATACGAATATTTGTCAAAATCTCCAGTTTTTAGGTATTGCAAGTACGTGGATGATGATCAAGATAATGCTCGCGAACCGAACACAATCTTTTGAAGCTTCCGCACTAGAATAATTTCGTTTTTGACAATGTTTATAATGTAAACAATTTATTAATCATGTTTTGAATGACGTAACTAGTTAAGTAATTGTCCAGAATGTAATCACTCTTAAACTTGAATTTTGTACATCTTTTGAAGTCAGGTACCGTCTTAAGTAAATTCATGTGTATTTACATTTAATTCTTGAAAAATTTAGACGGGTGTTACAGTATTTACGGTTTAAAACCCACTTTTCAGGTTCGGTTGTTGAAATTTTTGCCGCTTTTGCTGGGCGCACATCCTCTGCTGACATCACTTCTTTCTTTGCATAGATAATCGCCACCCCCGTCTCGGTTGGAAACCCGATGGCTGAGTGGGGCGTGGAGGTTACCATGTTTAGCTCTCCTTGGGTTTCTCTCCCAATTAAAACATCATGCCTCGATTTGATAGGCATCACCATGAAGTTGACATTTGTGGTTCTTGAATGCTTCCCGTCAGACAGCGTGACGGGGGAGCTGATTTGGCCTAATGGGAAAACCATCTCATTGCAGAATCCCGAAAGAGGATAATCGATAGGCTCAAGGTGTGCTTTATCTTCATCATCAAACTGATTGAAGCATTGTTCATAGATGATATCTGTCGTGCTTCCCGGATCAATGAAGATGTATTCTGTTTCGTAATGACCTATGATCCCAGTAATGACGACGGGGCACGTGGCGCGTGGGCCCCCACGCACTACAGGGAAGATGACTTGTTATTCCTGCCATGCTGGTTCGAATGGGCGCTTGCCCTTGTCTCTCGCGCTGTATATTGGTCCGTTGACCATATGAGTTTCCAGGCGCCTGACCTTCTTCTGGTTTCCGTCATAATGGCGCTGGATCTGGTGTGTCTCCTTGCGCACATTTTTTACCAGATGGCTTAACTTCACGCTCTTCAAAGCTTTCTCAATTTCTTGCCTTAGACTGATACAGTCATCTGTCAAATGACCTGTATCTTTGTGGAAATCGCAGTACAGGTTTGGGTCTTGCCCCTTTTTGTTTGTTATCGGCCTTGGTGCCTTGAAGTCATGGTTCTCCGTCATGAGCACCTCCTTTGGTGTCTTAATGAGCGGAGTCCAGTGCTTTTCTCGATTCTCGTTCCTGACTGCCTTTCGATAACCAATGCGATCGATTGTGTCTCGCGCGTCCTCTCTAAAGCGAGGCCTTTCCTCGTAACCACTGGACTGGTTGGCTTTCCATCCAGGGTTTCTGTTCTTGTTTCGCCTGTTGTTATCGCGCGAGCTTCCTTTGGAAAAACGATCTTCAGTGTAAGAGTTCTTGTTGCCTGCCATTTTCCCTTCGCCAGATGTCTGTTACTTCAGCTGTGTCGCGCTGATAACGCCTCTGCTGGCTGAAATGATTTACGAATTGGGTTCTGAAATCAACCCATGACGTGATCTTTCCAGGCAGGAGGCTGTCGAACCAGGCGCGAGCAGCCCCCGTGAAGGTCTGGATAAACAGATGGCACCACATTGGCATGTTCCATCCTCTCATAACACCAACGCTTGTAAACACTCTAACGTGATCATCCGGATCAGTTAGACCGTTGAACTTTCCCACTATTGGAGGCAATTTCTCTTTTATTAGCGGGGATAAAGCAATCTTTGGAATGAACTTCGAGTGTTCTGCAGCTTCAGCTGGTCTATAGGCGAGGCTGAAGTCTCGCTCTGCTTCTTCGCTGTATGCAATGCGCTGCCTTGGCTTCTGGTATTCGTGATTCCTTTGCAAACGGTTGAAGACTGAGGATCCTTCGTCATCTTGCCAAGTTGGGTCATTTGGGTTTGTGTCATCCCACTCGTTATTCATGTTGCGCAGCCTGAGCTGGCTATGAATTGGACCCCTTTGAACGTTTGACGGATGATCATAATAGCTTTCTGTCTATCCCCGTGTGTCACGCGTGTCATGCACGCTTGGTCTTCTTAGGGGAGGAGGCCTGTTGATTCTTCCTTGAAAGTTTTGTTGTGGGGGTATATGGCGCGCCCCCTGACTCGGACCCGGAGGTGTAACCAAAGATGGTTTTGCTTGTAAGACCGCTTGTTGTGCGCTCAAAGACTGATAAGCAGCATTGATGGAAGCAATTTGCTTGGCATACCAAGATGCTGGAGTTTCGCCTTCAGGTAGCCCTAATAGCGCCGAAATGTTCTGAGGTGGAGCTGGGTTTGAAGGACCAGCGACGTGACTTACTGGGGTTACTATTTGAGTGATGCAAGTGATACTTGCACGGGGTCCCCCTGTGTTGGTTACTTCGATTTCACCGATTTCTTCAGCAGGTTGGACTTGGACATTTTGATTGTCCTCCCCCAACACTGCGTTAGAGTTTGCTCCAAAACCAAAATCAAATGATTCCTTGACCAGCCATGATCGAAGGAAAAACAACTTAGAAAACTCAGAAAAAGAAGATGAAAGTGATTTGCAAAAAATCGGTGGGCGCCAATGAAGAAACACAGAACTAATTTTAGGGTTAATTAGTTTGATTTATGTTCCTTTCATAGTGGTTAATCTTCTTAAACTTTCCTGAGCTCCTTAATGATCCGATAATCCTGCAAAACAGAACACCGTTAGCTCGTTAAGAGGGGAATATGGGGGTTTCCCTCTTAACCAGACTCCGGCGTGAGAATAAGTATCTGCTTTGAGGAAATAAGTGTGCGTGTTAAGAGTGAGAGTAGAAGGAATGGAATGTTTAACCTGTGAACTAAGGTCTCTATTTATAGTCTGAGAGGTGTAAGAGGAGATGGGCTGATGGGCCTTGGGCCGGAAAGCGACAACATAGAAGATATGCTCCTTGTCTCACTGGTGTCGACCGTTAGTGTTTTCTAGAAGATCTTCGGTGCTGGCGCACCTTGATTGGAGCCACGTGTCTCAGTTGTCGGCCTTGTTGTCTTTCTGCCATCAGCAGGTAAGTGAAGATCGTGGGGCAGGTGTCGCCGCCCCCCTGATTGGTGCCACATAGGCGTCCTTGTTTACTTTCTGTCTCCTGCACGTCAGATGATCGTGGAGCACGATAGAGCACAGCCTGGAGGACGCTGATTGGCTTGCCTTTTTGCCACTTGTACCTTTAGTACCTTCTGAAGTGGCCTTGTTCTTTGACTCCAGCGCGACCCTTGCTGAGCACGTTAGTAGCCCGCGCGGGGTTGCAGGAGGTGAAAGTCCTTACTCAGAATGCCAAGTATAGAAATTGTCGTTATCTCTTGGTTTGTCCTCACGCGAGATAATGCTCTGGTTGATCATCCCGCGCGGGATCTAAAGATTGATCACTGAAGTGATTAAGGAGTATGGTCCAAAGCGCGACCTGAATGGTCTGCGCGGCATTTTTTGTAACAACCCTCGGTAAAACCGACACCCTAGTATATTTTAAAATGTCCCAATATGTCTTTAAATACACCCCGTATGTGAAAACCAAGCCCGAAATATGTTATAGTATTTAAAATAAATATAAAAATCTGAAACATAAGTTGAGGCGGGCCGCGTGGACCTAACCCAAACACTTAGGCGGGCGGTATCAAGGCTAGAACCTGACTTCGTTGATTTCTTTAGTTCAAACGGACCGCGTAAGCCTTAGCTTACATTTACGCGGGCCGCGTAAGATCAATATAGTGGCGCAACCTGGTGATGACACGTGTCATCATCGTGTCAAGCCTAGTGGTGATCCGGATGAGCTACGCATTGACCCAACGTTGACGCGGGCCGCGTAAGCCTTGTGCTTGTCTTACTCGGGGCGCATGAGACTCAGATTTCAGAACTATATAAGAAGGCCTCAGGATTTCACTTTCAATCATTCATTTCTTTTCTCACTCAGATTTCAGCACTATATAAGAAGGCCTCGGGATTTCACTTTCAATCGTTCATTTCTTTTCTCAGTCTCGAATTTCTGAAGTAGTAGGCTTTATATTCAAGTATTATACCCCCTAATTAGCGAGGTTCTGCTCCGTTGTAAGTATTATAAACCCAGTTTCGTAGTAGATACGATGCCCGATTGATTTAGGGTTCCGTAACAACTGTCGTGGTTCTGCCCGACGTAGTTGTTGGAATGCCGTCTCGGGGAGGGTATCATTAATAATTTCAAAGGGTTATGATACTAACCTAGGTACATTTGTGTAAATTATAGATTATTCCCAAAAAACCCTTACGCGAAGTCTAAAATAGCAATGTGAGTTTATCCTCGTTTTGTTAACCTTTTTGTAATATTCTACAAAACCTTAATAGTTTTACAATATGATTAAGCGGTGATTGAGTCTTTGTAGTTCTTCAATTATTGCCGGTATGTTGGGGTTTTGTATACAAAATTTACTAACTTGTGAGTAGTAAGTCGGGGATGACAGTACGTTACCATTGGACAACGAGTTAGCCAATGTGTAATATGACCCACAAGTCAGGATTGACTGTACTGAATGAGTAATTGTGTAGAAATAAACAATGTGATCGCTTTGAATACTGTTTTAATTGATAAAATGTTTCTTGATTAAACTGGGATTCACTCACCAGTATTTCCCACTGACAAATGTTTTTAAAACGCGTTTCAGGTAACACAATGTGACAGCCAATTAGTAAAAAGTCAGCTGGAGAGCACTGAAGGCTTGTGAAAAATGTGGCTATAAAAGTTACCAAATAAATGATGTTTTAAATTCAATAAAATAGGGTTTATCCCTATAAATGTATTGTAATAAGAAACTTGGGTTTTACCCATGTGATTATTAATATCAAATATGGTGGTTTTACTCTGATAAACATTTCCTAACTACGGTCCTGATGTAAATTCCGCTGCCAAATTAACTAACCTGATACCACCGAAATTCTGAGTTCGCGTTCACCCGTTCCCGGGGATCAGGGATCGGGGGTTGCGATAGGAGGTGGTATCAGAGCCTAGCCACTGATCTGAGCCAAAGAAGTGTTCTGCTGACACTTAAATTCTAAATTTGTGTTAGGAAATAAATTATGGAAATATGTGCATAACTGTATTTTTTGTTATGTGTTATTTGACTATTTGTTAGTTTACAGTATGAGTGATCAAGGACCCTTAGAAATGAGTCGTCAGTTGTCTGATTCACCTAGGAGTGAAGGTACCTCATCACAGCCTGCCCTTTCGGGGTATTCTGCTGATCAGGAAGAAGGAATGTTTGCTTTTAAAGCCCAGTCAGAAGAGCCATTCCCTCATAAGAAACGGGGATGGTTCAGTAAGGAAGCCTTTGCACGTAGGAAAAGAATGCGAAAGTTGCAACAGCAAAGAGCCTTAGTAGCTATTAAGCGAGAAACAGATGCCCATACACAGGATATGCTCAATAGAAGCCTAGCTAATTTCCATATCCTAGCCACAACAGCTGCTGACCCTAATCTGGAGCAAACAATAGCACCCCAACCACAATTGCAAATCCCTGACCAACCAATGGAGATAGAAAACCCTGAAAACCAGGTGGAGATGCATGACTTCAATCCAGAATAAATCCCTAGGGTACCTGCACCAAATCCCCTAGATCCAAATTATGATCCTTGGTGGGATGACGTTAGGGATTATGTGCAACGTTACCCAATCCATGAAGACACACCTATACAGAACATAGGAGCCTACCCAGGTATGGACCCTTTAGATCCCTATTACCACGATGAATATATTAGGGAAATCTTAGAAGATCCTTACCGATTTCAGGCACTTTCACCCCCATATCAGGAACCCGCACCCCAGATTCCGAACCCAGTCCTAGAACCTGCACCCCCAATGAGTGCAGAAAACATCCAAGAACTTAGGACTTTTGGGGAGGAAATTTTAGAAAGCAGTGAGAGGATGAGACAGGTGGGAGAGCGTCTCGTATGGAAATACGATGAGCGCAATATGGATTTTTGGATAAATCCATATCCGTGATGTGATGGAGGAGACGGTAATAGTAAAAATAATAAAATATAATAAAATAAAAATAAAATATGTGTGTACGGATGCATATTACTATTAGTATGATTCTATTTCTGTTAGTATTGTAAATTTTATTTCAATACTAGAATGTAATAGTATATGAAAATAGAGTAAAAGTCGCAATGATCGACGTTTTTGGCTAGATTGTGTATCATGTGATTAACTATATTAAATATTATCTTGTGATAGTAATATGGGGTAAATGTTTAAAATTCAGATGGCCGACGAAGGAAATCAAGGAAATCTGAATAATGATAACCAGAGTAACATTAACGTGGTTAATGAGAATCCAAGCATCAATAACAATGGAAACCAAATGGATAATAGTGCTGTTCAACACATAGTGGCGCAAGGAATCATAGATGCCATGCCATTTATTATTCAAATGATTCAAGAAGCGAATAATAAAAGTAAGCATAGCAGTAAGTGACCTATCGAACCCGAAAACAGCGTGAACAATGGACTTGTACTTCAAATGCCTATTCCCAAAAGGAGAAGAACCGTGTCTTACGGTTGTTCTTATAAAGAATTTTGGTCTTGTAAACCAATGGAATTCTCGGGCAATGAAGGGGCCATTGCAACCCTACGCTGGATAGAAAAGACTAAGGCAGTCTTAAGAATAAGCAAATGTGCTGAAGAAGATAAGATACTGTTTGCTTCCAATTTGTTTAAGAATTCAGCACTAGAATGGTGGAACACTATCCTCCAAACAAGAGGAAGTGATAGAACCTACAATATGGAATGGGAAGAATTTAAGAACAAGGTAGAAAGGAAATTCTGCCCACCCAATGAGAAGGAACAGATAGCAAACAAATTCCTAAACCTTAGAATGACTGGTTGGATAGTAAGGGATACACTAAAATATTCTTCGAATATGCTAGAATAGTGCCAACTCTTGTTTCATCTGAACCAGTGTTAATCTCCCGTTATATTTGGGGATTAATTGGAGAGATAAGACACATAGTCAAGACAGCTAGACCTCAAACCATAGAAGAAGCTGTAGAACTAGCAAATACCTTGACAGCTGAATTAGTTCGTACCCGAGAGGAGGATCAAAGGAGGAACCTAACCCAGAAGCTCACACAAGAATTTCGTTCTGGAAATTTTAATCATGGGAGAAATATAGGTTCTACCTCTGCACCTTACTGTAAGAATTGCAAAAGAAAGCATTCAGGAAGATGCTCTATATATTGTAACTTTTGCAAAATATCGGGACACAAGGAAGAAAACTGCATGAAGAAAACTGCAGGAATAAAACTAATAACAAGATATGTTACAACTGCGGAGAACAAGGTCATATTAAGCTTTATTGTCCAAAATTAGCTCCAGCTACAAACAAGAATACTCAAAATGCTAGAGCATTTGTTCTAACTGCAGATGAAGCCAAGATGATTCCAGATGTCATAGCTGGTACGTTCTTAGTTAATGATATTTTTGCTAAAGTATTATTTGACTCTGGTGCAAACCAAAGTTTTATTAATACATCATTTTGCAAATTTCTAAATCAGTCATTAACTAAACTACCACAAGAATGTTTAGTAGAGACAACCAATGGAGAAACCGTTAGGATTTCTGAAATCTTGTAGGGAGCAAGAATATAAATTTTAAATCAGAAATTTATTGCAAATCTTTATCCCATGAATCTGACAGGATTTGATGTTGTTTTAGGAATGGATTGGTTAATAGCCATTAGAGCCAATATTTTATGTGATCAAAAGTCAATTCAAGTAAATGCACCAATAGGTAAAACGATCACAATTAAAGGAGATAAACCATCTAGATCTACAAAATTTATCTCAGTGATGAAAACTGCAAGTTATATAAGAAAAGGTTCTATAGTGCATTTGATTTCTATAATCACTAACACTAAAGGAAATGATTTAAAAGATATTCCAGTAGTATCTCAGTTTTCAGATGTATTTCCAGAAGAATTGCCAGGGCAACCTCCAGATAGAGAAGTTGAATTCAGAATCCATTTGATACCAGGAACGACACCTATTGCCAAAGCACCTTACCGTTTGGCACCCGCAGAAATGCAGGAATTAAAGAAACAATTAGATGAATTGTTGGAAAAAGGATTTTTACAGCCAAGTTCGTCGCCATGGGGAGCGCCGATACTGTTTGTTTAAAAGAAGGACGGATCAATGCGTATATGCATTGACTACCGTGAATTGAACAAGGTTACGATTAAGAATCGGTACCCATTACCGAGAATCGATGATCTGTTTGACCAACTACAAGGAGCTCGATTTTTCTCCAAAATCGATTTAAGATCAGGATATCATCAATTAAAGGTACAGGAAGAGGATATTCCTAAAACCGCATTTAGAACAAGGTATGGTCATTATGAATTTACTTTCATGCCATTTGGTTTAACCAATGCCCCAGCTGCATTTATGGACATGATGAACCGAATATGTAAGCCATATTTGGATAAATTCATAATCGTCTTTATAGATGATATTCTCATTTACTCTAAGAATAAAGAGGATCATGCAAAGCATTTGCACGCACTTTTAAATTTATTAAGAAAGGAAAAGCTTTATGCTAAATTTTCTAAGTGCGAATTTTGGTTAGAACAAGTACAATTTCTTGGACACTTAGTCAATCATGAATGAATTCATGTGGATTCCACTAAGATCGAGGCAATTACTAAATGGAAAACCCCTGAGTCGCCAACTGAGGTTAGAAGTTTCTTAGGATTGGCCGGTTATTATAGAAGATTTATTCAAGATTTTTCTAGAATAGCCATTCCCTTAACTAAGCTAACCTGTAAATCTGTTAAGTTTGAATGGGGATTAAAACAAGAAGAAGCTTTTAGAATTCTTAAGCAAAGATTAACCCATACACCCATATTAGCGTTACTAGAAAGAACTGGAGACTTTGTAGTATATTGTGACGCTTCCAAATTAGGTTATGGATGTGTATTGATGCAACGGCAAAAGGTTATAGCTTACGCATCTAGACAACTTAAGAATCATGAAGAGAATTATTCAACCCATGATCTAGAATTAGGAGCTATAATTTTTGCTCTTAAGATTTGGAGACATTACCTTTATGGTAGTAAGTTTACCATATTCACTGATCATAAGAGTTTAAGGTATATTTTCAAGCAAAAGGAGTTGAATATGAGACAAAGACGCTGGATGGAAATGCTTAGTGATTATAATTGTGATATCCAGTATCATGAAGGAAAAGCAAATGTAGTAGCAGATGCTTTAAGTCGAAAGTATCATGAAAAGCCAAAAAAGGTACGTTCTCTTAAATTAAATCTACAAGTAGATTTAAATGATCAGATAAGAGAAGCACAAGAATCAATAATCAAGGATGATGTTGAAAAATTAAAGGGTATGTTAAAAGAGTTAGAACAAGGAACAGACGGAATTTGGAGATTCCATGAAAAGAGAATGTGGATACCTAAATTAGGAAACCTACTTTATTGTATTTTAGAAGAAGCCCATAAATCTAAGTATACGATGCATCCAGGTAGTGATAAAATGTACCAGGATTTAAGGAAAAATTTATGGTGGATAGGAATGAAAAAGGACATAGCAGCCTATGTTTCTAAATGTTTAACATGTTCACAAGTTAAAGCTGAACACCAGAAACCCTCAGGATTGCTACAACAGTTAGAAATGCTAGTGTGGAAATGGGAATTGATAACAATGGATTTTGTTACTAAATTACCCAAAACAAAGAAAGGAAATGATACAATCTGGCTGATTGTAGATAGGCTAACCAAGTCAGCTCATTTCCTACCAATGAAGGAAACTTTCAGTATGGAACAATTAGCTAAGTTATATGTAAATGAAATTGTTTCTTTAAATGGAATTCCTTTATCAATTGTTTCTGATAGGGATAGCCGTTTTACCTCTCATTTTTTGTCAAGTTTCTAAAAGGAAATGGGAACTAAGTTAAAACTAAGCACAACTTATCATCCTCAAACGGACGGACAAAGCAAAAGAACTATTCAGACAATGGAAGATATGCTTAGAGCCTGTGTAATTGATTTCAGAGGTAATTGGGACGATCACTTACCTTTAATAGAATTTTCTTATAACAATAGTTATCACACAAGTATCAATGCTGCACCATTCGAAGCACTTTATGGACGTAAGTGCCGAACCCTAGTCTGTTGGGCAGAAATTAGGGAAAAGCAACTATCTGGACCTAAGATAGTGCAAGAAACAACTGATAAGATTATTCAAGTCAAGGAACGACTGAAAGCAGCACGTGATCGACAAAAGAGCTATGCTGATAACCGACGCAAACCATTGGAATTTCAAATAGGAGATAAAGTATTATTAAAGGTCTCTCCTTGGAAAGGAGTGGTAAGATTCATAAAACGGGGAAAACTAAGTCCCAGGTATGTTGGACCTTTTGAGATTATTAAAAGAATAGGACCTGTAGCCTATCAGCTACAACTGCCAGAGGAAATGGCAGGAATACATGATGTATTTCATGTATCTAATCTCAAGAAGTGTTTAGCTGACGAATCACTGATAGTATACAACTCAAGTTTGTAGAAAGGCCTCTACAGATTGAAGACAGAAAAGTCAAGAACCTCAAGCATAAGAGACTAGTTCTGGTTAAAGTGAAATGGGACTCCAAAAGAGGACCTGAGTATACATGGGAACTCGAATCTGAAATGCAAAGGAAATATCCGCACTTATTCCAGTAGATCTCGAGGACGAGCTCTAAAACAAGGTGGGGAGAATGTAACAACCCTCGGTAAAACCGACACCCTAGTATATTTTAAAATGTCCCAATATGTCTTTAAATACACCCCGTATATGAAAACCAAGCCCGAAATATGTTATAGTATTTAAAATAAATATAAAAATCTGAAACATAAGTTGAGGCGGGCCGCGTGGACCTAACCCAAACACTTACGCGGGCGGTATCAAGGCTAGAACCTGACTTCGTTGATTTCTTTAGTTCAAACGGGCCCGCGGGCCGCGTAAGATCAATATAGTGGCGCAACCTGGTGATGACACGTGTCATCATCGTGTCAAGCCTAGTGGTGATCCGGACGAGCTACGCGTTGACCCAACGTTGACGCGGGCCGCGTAAGCCTTGTGCTTGTCTTACGCGGGGCGCGTGAGACTCAGATTTCAGCACTATATAAGAAGGCCTCGGGATTTCACTTTCATTCGTTCATTTCTTTTCTAAGTCTCGAATTTCTGAAGTAGTAGGCTTTATATTCAAGTATTATACCCCCTAATTAGCGAGGTTCTGCTCCGTTGTAAATATTATAAACCCAGTTTCGTAGTAGATACGATGCCCGATTGATTTAGGGTTCCGTAACAACTGTCGTGGTTCTGCCCGACGTAGTTGTTGGAATGCCGTCTCGGGGAGGGTATCATTAATAATTTCAAAGGGTTATGATACTAACCTAGGTACATTTGTGTAAATTATAGATTATTCCCAGAAAACCCTTACGCGAAGTCTAAAATAGCAATGTGAGTTTATCCTCTTTTTGTTAACCTTTTTGTAATATTCTACAAAACCTTAATTGTTTTACAATATGATTAAGCGGTGATTGAGTCTTTGTAGTTCTTCAATTACTGCCGGTATGTTGGGGTTTTGTATACAAAATTTACTACCTTGTGAGTAGTAAGTCGGGGATGACAGTACGTTATCATTGGACAACGAGTTAGCCAATGTGTAATATGACCCACAAGTCAGGATTGACAGTACTGAATGAGTAATTGTGTAGAAATAAACAATGTGATCGCTCTCAATACTGTTTTAGTTGATATAATGTTTCTTGATTAAATTGGGATTCACTCACCAGTATTTCCCACTGACAAATGTTTTTAAAACGCGTTTCAGGTAACACAATGTGACAGCCAATTAGTAAAAAGCCAGCTGGAGAGCACTGAAGGCTTGGGAAAAATGTGGCTATAAAAGTTACCTAATAAATGATGTTTTAAATTCAATAAAATAAGGTTTATCCCTATAAATGTATTGTAATAAGAAACTTGGGTTTTACCCATGTGATTATTAATATCAAATATGGTGGTTTTACTCCGATAAACATTTCCTAACTACGGTCCTGATATAAATTCCGTTGCCAAATTAACTAACCTGATACCACCGAAATTCTGAGTTCGCGTTCACCCGTTCCCGGGGATCATGGATCGGGGGTTGCGACATTTTTGGGACCATACCCCTTCACATGGTTTTAAGTTTTAACCACATTACGCAAAGTTCATAACACCTCGGGGTCTATGAAATCAAAGTTGACCCCAATGTAACAATATGTTGGTTGGCACCGACTCGATCATCCAACGTAAGTAAATGCAGGGCTAATCCATTTGTGATCATAATATAGTGCAGTGTTGGGTCTTCCTCTTTGTTAAATAAACTAGTTGGATGCCTCGCCCGCGTTGCGGGGCATCAAGACGAAAATTTCTTAGTTTCATAACATGCCCGAATGTATTTTAGTTACTTATACATACTACTTATAACACGATCTATAAAAAAATCGAGTCAACCAATTAAACCAAAACACTATCATAGTTTTGCTAAAAAAAAACTAAAACGATGGAAAACCTTTAATTTTGAGTTGGGGGCAAAATAGTAATTTTTCAGAACCAATAAGTGAGTGCTAGACACCTGGTTGACACAAAAGTTAAATTGAGTCAACGAAGTAAAATAAAAACTACTATAGTTTTGCACAAAAAAAAGAAAAAAAAAACTAAAGCAATGGCAAGACCACAAATTTTAACTTGGGACAAAATCGAAATTTTTTTAGCTGAGGGCAAACTCATAATTTTAAGCTGAGGGTAAATTCGTAACTTTAAGCTGGGGGCAAACCATAATTTTATTTTGAACTGGGGCAAAATAATAGTTTTGAACTAAGGGCAAAATCGTAATTTTGAACTCATGGCGCATTCGTAATTTTTGAAAATGGGGTAAAATCATATTTTTGAACTGAGGGAAAATCGTAATTTTTAGCTAAGGAGGAAAAACTAAAACGATGGCAAGACTACAAATTTTAGCTGAGGTAAATCGTAATTTTTTAAATGAGGGAAAACACATAATTTTAAACTAGGGGCAAATTCGTAATTTTTAGGTAAGTCAAAACCATAATTTTATTTTGAACTGAGGCAAAATTATAGTTTTGAACTAAGGGCAAAATCGTAATTTTGAGCTGGGAGCATTGGCATAAATTTATTTTGAAATGAGGGCGAAATCGTAATTTTGCACTGAGGGCGAAAGCGTAATTTTTGGAAAAAGGGCAAATTCATATTTTTGAACAAAGGGCAAAATCGTAACTTTGAGCTAGGGGCAAGGGTAAGATGGTAATAGTAAGCTACAGATAAAATCGTAAATTGATTAGACCAATGAGATTACCTATTTATATCAAAAGCTTAAAAAAAAGGCCCACCGCCCTTTTCCACCAATTGGAGGGCTGATGCCCCGCCCGCGTTGCGGGGCGATGGCCAAATAATTCTCTACCAATTAAAGAAACAGTACTATAGTTTTGCTTGAAAAAGAAAAACTAAAACGATGACAAAACCGTAAATTTGAACTCAGGGCAAAACTGTAATTTATCAGGACTAATGAGCGAGTGTTAGGCAGCTCCTTGCCGAAAAAAACTTTGGAGTCAACCAATTAAAACAAAACACTTTTATAGTTTTGCTAAAAAACTAAAACGATGACAATACTGTAATTTTGAACTGAGGGCAAAGTTGTATTTTTGGACTGGGGCAAAATCGTAATTTGGCTAAAGCTAAAGTGATGGAATACTGTAAATTTGAAGCATGGGCAAATTTGTAAGTTTGCGCAGGGGCAAAGTCGTATTTTTGAGGCTGGGGTAAAATCGTAATATAAATTTGAACTAAGGGTAAAATCGTGCATTTAAGCGGGGGCAAAAACCGTAATTCATAATTTTAAACTGTGACAAAATCAAAATTTTCAACTGAGGGCAAATCGTAATTTTGAGTTAGGTGCAAAAGCATAATTTTATTTTGAACATGGGCAAAAACGTAATTTTGAAATGAGGGTTAAATCATAATATTTGAACCGGGGGCAAGAACATATTTTTTTAACTAAGGGTAAAATTGTAATTTTAAGCTAGGGGCAAAACTATATTTTTATTTTAAATTGGGGGCAAAATTAAAATTGTGAACCGAGGGCAAAATAGTAATTTTTAGCTATGGGCAAAAATATAATTTTATTTTGAATTGGGAGCAAAATTGTAATTTTAACCGGGTATAAAATTGTGTTTTTGAATCTCGAGGACAGTAATTTTTAGATTGGGACAAAAACATAAATTTATTTTTAACTGTGGGCAAAAACATAATTTTTAGGTGGGGGAAAAGTATAATTTTATTTTCAACTGGGGGCAAAAACATAATTTTATTTTCAACTAAGAGTAAAAACATAATTTTAAACTGAGGGTCAAAACGTAATTTTACGTTAGGAATAAAATCATAAATTGCTTGGACCAATTGAGAAATGCCAGGTAGGCTGACACTATTCTCAAATAAAAATAAAAAATAAATAAATTTATTTTAGTGATGGCTCACTGGCCGCACATTTTCACCATTAGGGGAGTGGGGGTGGTCACTAGTGATGAAATTCCATCACTCACAAACATCCAATCATGTTCCGTCATCTCAGCAACCACTATTCTATCACTCACAAGCATTCTTTAGTGGCGGTGGTCATCACTAGTGGATGGATTCCAATGTACAAGTATTAATACACAATGTACAATACATTCAACAATTCTTCAACGCGTGATATTATCAATGCGTTAAAGTTTCACGAGTGATGGAAATAGGTGGCGATGGTGTTCTATACTTTTTCACGCGTGATGTATGGCTATAACGCTCCCAGCCTCCCACCCCCAGTGGCCTTAAGACCAAGTTACTATTGCCGCACTTGTTTTTGTTAATATAGGAAATACGCGTAATGGAAATTTTTATTGTGAGTGAGTTTATGGTAGGGTTGCGCAAAGTCCAATCCAGACCGACCGACTAGACCTGTGGTCCAAGATGGTCCATTAGCGGCCCCAAGTTTCTTTAAATTGTCAAATGAATCCAACCCTTAAATTGATTGAAGAATCTCAAATCTCATATGATTATTACGCTACTTTGGTTTCATAATTTCATTTTGTGTGTGTTCCAAAACCATAACCGAAAACCAAAATTGCAGCCAAAATCCATGTGTAAGTATACAAATCCATGTTTGTAGATATCATTTCACTCATCTCATTATAACAACCTAACATTGCGCACAACATGTAGCAACCCGATAAACTAAATGATAAAAAATGGTTCTAGTCGTGGGGTCTATATTTTTGCAAGTCAGTGGCGGACCCAAGAATCATTTGCTGGGCATGTGGATGAGGGGTTCAACTATATTTTCAAAGGTGCGGTTAGGTACTCAGGTTTTTTACCTAGAAAATACACTATTTTCTTTTTCAAGTGGGTTGCATGCCCACCCACCCACCAAGACACATAGGTCCGCCCCTGTTGCAAGTAATCGGTCTTAGTCCCTTGTGGTCGTTTATCGATCTGGTCCTTTACCCGTGAACTACCCTAGGATCGATTAAGAGTTGGTATTTCTATATTTGATCTAGACGTGCTATTTGGAATCTCTTGTTTGCACTTCTGTTACAAAATTCGATTAATTGAGTTAATAAAAGTTCTGAATTATAAAATTTGAGCTAACAATTTTTTAAATAATATTCCTAAGAAGTTTTATAATGTATGGTGTTTACATTGAGTATCCTAACTTTTTTTCTAGATAACATTCCCATTTTACAATAATTGAAGCTTTATAGTGAATGTAATCGGATAAGTTTGAATCAAACTTGATATACTTTTATCTAATTTCATGACTTGAATCCTATTAAGCTTCTATTTGAAAATTATTTAACGAATAAACTTTATGAATTTTTAAAGTTTTCATGATCAACAACATAATAATATAAAACTATATATTTAAATATTTGATAATATACCATAAATTAATGGGTGCCATTACAAACCAAATTTATTGTTACAAAAAACATTTAAACAAGAAACAAACATGACTTAAAAGAGTATTCAATGTATGAATTTGAAAGAACTTGATATGATTTTTGTCAAGCAAAACAAAGCATCACAACATCAAGATTCAAGATATAGACCACCACAAAAGCAACCAATAGTTCTATGGTGATGTGAGATCTCGTGGATGCAAGTATACCTTAAGACCATTCTTCATAAACAACGTCAAAGACATCTTTTGTTCCACCCGGTGACCAGGAACCAATGACAGCCGGTAACGGAGGAGCATGGCGGAGACCACCGATTTCATCTGTAAGTATGCCAAATCTTTCCCCAAACATGTTCGTGGTCCAGCGTTAAACGCCACGAACTTGTAACCATCATTCGGTGGTTCAAACCGGTCTCCAGTGGCCGACAACCACCTCTCCGGTTTGAACTCCAAGCAATCGTCGCCCCACACGCTCTTCATCCGCCCAACGGAGTATATCGAGTATGTCACCGTTGAACCCGCTGGAACCCTAGTTCCGTCTGGTAAAATATCATCGTTGATAACGTACTTGAAATCCTCTGGGACGGATGGGTACAAACGGAGAGTCTCCGCCAAGGCAGCCTTCAGGTACACCAACCTGTCGGCTTCCTCGAATATCAGAGGATCCAAAATCCAAGATTTCGGATCACTGCCACGTGTATCTTTTAAAACCGTGGTCAACTCATAGATGATCTTAGATTCCACTGATTGGTTGTTCATAACCAACCAGAAAAACCAGCTGAGCGCGACAGATGACGTGTCGCGCCCAGCTAAAACAAAATTTAATGCAATACGCTTTAAAACGTGGTTAGGGAATAAATTCCCTTCCACATCACGTTTTTTAATAAACCTCGACAAAAGATCATCTGACGGGTTTAATTTCCGCGCAGTTAACGCCTCGGTCATGTAAGCTTCAACAACTTGAAGGCTTTTTTGAAGTCTTATTTCTGCCCCTATCCCAAAAAGTTTCTTTAACCGCCATAAAAACCCAGGGTACAACAGCCGTTGAAGTGTGGCCTCCGTGGCAGAGTCAAAGGCCGTCGCAAACGGATTATCCGACAACTCCATAGACAACGTTTCCGGGTCTTTCCCGAACGTCAAACCGCATATGTTATCAAA
>JARYGA010025038.1:0-37222 GCA_030545235.1 Helianthus tuberosus
TTTTGATTTGATTAGAAGTTGAGGATAAACCGGTATTAAAAGCTCTTGTGTCCTTGGACGACCTCGGTATCTTACCAACACTATACTACGCTCACGATAGGTGCACTTGCCCATATGTGTGTTTAGTGTTAGTAGAATATTGTGTTTTATATATTTAAAACTTGACTAAAGTGTTAAAAATGGGCTAAAAATATACATAAAAATATATACACGATAACACGCATCAAGTTTTTGGCGCCCCTGCCGGGGACACAAGAATTTTAAGAAAGCTTAAAATCAACAGCCTAATCATTTTTTCTTATTTTTCTATTTTTTTAGGATTTTTCTTAATTTTTCAGCTTCTGAAGAATTGAGCACGGGCCGTGCCTGGTCGGACACGGGCCGTGCCCATCATTGTTACTGGCAGTTTTTATTTTCCGAGTTACAGAGAGTTGAGCATGGGGCCGTGTCGGTGCAACACGGGGTCGTATCGAGCTTTTCAGTAACGGGGATCCGGAAAACAATCACTGTAACTCCGACCACGGGGCCGTGTTCATCTGAGCACGGGGCCGTGGTGAAACTTCTGACCAACTTTCTTTTTGTTTTTACTGCAGGACTTGGAACCCAGGCGCCACACCTGAACTTTCTACGTAGTGTATGAGCTCCATTTCCAGTAGAGACATAAAAGAACCTCTACACGAACCCGAACACTTTCTAAGAAAAAGACGTAAAGCTAAAAACCAAGAGAAAGTTTCGGGGGACCTACTTCCGATGGCGGACCAAGGTACCCTTATGGATTACCTACGGCCCACCGTAGGTAATCTTGGCGCTGCTATCAATGCACCGAATGTCGATGCAACAACTTCGAGCTTCAGCTGCATTTGATTCAAATGCTTCAAAATTCCACAACCTTCCACGGGCTTGCGGATGAAGATCCCCATTTACATATTACCAAGTTTTTGGAGATATGTGATACTTTTTGGATCAACGGAGCATCAAATGATGCCATCCGCCTGCGAATGTTTCTGTTTTCACTAAAAGACCGAGATAAGGCTTGGCTCAATACCCTCCCAGATGGTTCGGTAAACACCTGGGATGAACTAGCCCAAAAGTTTCTATATAAGTATTTCCCTCCTGCTAAAACGGCTAAATTAATGACTGAAATTAATACATACTCACAAGAGGATGGGGAATCCTTGTATGAAACTTGGGAAAGGTTCAAGGAGCTACTACGAAAGTGTCCTCATCATGGTCTTGCGGTATGGCAACAAGTATCCACATTCTATAATGGGTTGTTGCTACACACAAGACAAACACTTGACTCTAGCTTCGGGGGACTTTTTGGTAATCGACGCCCAAATGAAATTTATAATCAAATTGAGGAAATTGCTCAAAACAATTTTCAATGGCACACTCCCCGAGGCAATAAATCTATTGCCCCAGGCGCCCATAAGGTTGATGAAAACACTTCTTTACAAGCCCAAAACGAGGCCCTTTCTTCAAAAATCAAAAAACTAGAAATGGCAAAAACGGCCTCGGTTATGGCTTGTGAAGGGTGTGGTGGGCCTCATGAAAATTGGAGTTGTATGAAAGAGATGGATAATCAAACGGAATAGTCGTCAGGTCCTCCGACAGGTACCTACAACCAAGGATGGCGTAACCACCCTAACCTTGGTTGGAGAGAACCTGGCTATAGTAGTAACCAACAAAACCAGAGTCAAAGAACAAACTTTCAACAACCATGTAATGAGTCACAAAATTTTTCTCAACAATAAGGGGGACGAGAAAGGCTTGAAGACACTGTCTCATGCCTCATCTCTGACTCCGATAAGAAAAACTCGGAACGATTTCAGCAATTGGAATCAAATTTTAGAAACCAACAAGCTAGTATTCAAAACATTGAAAAACAATTAAACCAACTAGCTCAAAATTTCTCCGAGAGACCACAAGGCGCGTTACCTAGCAATACCGAAACAAACCCGAAGGCACAAGTACATCTCATCAAACTGAAAAATCGTACTGTCGGTCCCGAGGAAGATCAGCTTCCCACAACTGAAAGGAGTCCACCAAGCCAGGCCACATCTTCATCTACTCCTCAAAAAGAGACAACGCCTGCGCCAACTCAAGAGCCACCGAAGGATCCTCCGGTACCCTATCCCGGTCGGTTACTCCGCCAAAAGACCGATGAGTAATTCACTAAATTCATAAACTTACTAAAACAATTGTACGTCAATATTCCCTTTGTAGAAGTCCTAACCCAAATGCTTAAATATTCAAAATTCATGAGGGATTTTCTCACTCACAAAAGGAAATTGAATCATTGCAATTAGTTAATTTGAGTGAAGAATGCTCCGCCTTATTACTCAACAAGCTCCCACAAAAGAAGATCGATCCCGGAAGCTTCACCATTCCTTGTTCCATCGGGGACTTACCCATACGCAATGCACTAGCCGATCTTGGGGCTAGCATCAACCTCATGCCCGCATTAATGTTTGACAGACTCGGATTAGGAAAAACAAGCCCTACGAAAATGAGCATCCAACTCGCCGATAGGTCCGTCAAGTACCCACAAGGTGTCGTTGAAAATCTGTTAGTTAAAGTCGGAGACTTTGTCTTCCCAGCCTTACTTTGTCATACTAGATATGGTAGAAGACACCGAAGTACCACTCATCTTAGGGAGGCCATTCCTAGCTACGGCCCACGCAGTGGTAGACATGAATGAGGGAACACTAACATTGAGGGTTGGGGACAAGGAAATGAAGTTGTATAATCAAGTTAAACCCTAATTCTCTCTCTAGCTATGGCGACATCTGATTCTCTCGAAACCCTTGGTCTTTCTGTAACACCCCGATAAAAAAAATATATAATATAAAACTTTATATTAGAATTGGAAAGTTCAAATAAACGAGAATTTATTTAATTGGGACTTTAACCTAGTTAGTTAATTTCTAGGAATAACTCAAACTAGGGTTAAAAGTAGCTAGATTAAAAGATGATTGAAATGGAGGGGCTAAAATTGTAAAAACTGAAACTTGAATTGTAATTAAATAAATAAAACAAACCAAACACCCCCATTAGGAGGTGTTGGTCGTACAGAACAAGAGAGGGGCAACACCCCTTAGCTCCAAACTCCAAAATCACAAAAACTCTCAAATTGGATGAGCAAATCTGGTCCAAAACGAAATCCGAGCCTAGAATCGTGATCCTCATCCCAAGAGGATCATAAGGTATGTAACATCTGATGAAATCTCTAAACTTGAAATTCTCATGATTTAGGAAATCTGGAAATTTGATGTTGCATGTGTGTTATATGATTAGATTAGAGTTGATATGGTGATTAGAAGTGAACCCTAATCAACTACATGTAAAATCATGACCAAAATTCAGGAATTCCATGAACACATTGTAGGTGATTAATGGGTTTTGGGTAAATTGATGAATACTAGGGTTGTGCATGCTAATCTTGTGTAAATTGATAATTTGAAAGTGATTTCAGAAATCTAAAGACTAATAATCATGTAAAAATGGTTGATAGAAGTGAGATTATGGCTAAATGATAAGCTATAATCTTGTCATATAATCATACGAAAAATCTGCCTTTAAGGTGTTTGTGAAAATGCCTCAAAGAAGGCTTGAAATAGAAATCTAATGATTTAACGCATAATTACGATGTTTCGGTGGAAAATGTGAAGTAAGGTTTAAATAGAGTTCTAAACATGTCTTGAATTGAACTCTATAGGACAAGATACCGGAACGTCGGGTGGACAAGCCGGTGGTGACTCACGATTGAAGGGCGTGCGTTAAGGTATGTAACTTGACCCGTTACATTTAGTAGATTTTGATGATTTTATAACATGTATTCAAATTTTAGAACAAGAATGGTTTGAATTAAGTAGAGATGTCGCTAAATTGAAATATTGGTCGAACTCGATTGGAACACGTTGGTAGTTGTCACATGGGAGGATTCTCTAGATGAGCCAACGGGTCAAATAAACGTGTAAAGCATGGTTAACGTTTTGGGTTTGATGAATTGCTCTTTGATATTGGTTTAGATATCATATGTTGAGAATATGAGAATTTTGATGTAATGGATTCTGTTAGAAAAATGAAATCCGTGGAAATTGGCTGAGTAAGATGAATAAACCAAGCAAAAACATATATTTCCAGGTACTACCGTAAATTACGGTAATACCGTAATTTACGGTAGAGGTCATGTGATTTACGGTAATTTCCTCCTGGTTTACGGTAGACAGGAACTTTCAGAACTCACCGTAAATTACGGTATCACCGTAATTTACGGTGAAACCTGAAATCATCTAATTTCCTTATTTCTTCTATTGATGTTGGATTATATGTTTAAGTCTCATGTGTTTAAGTCAAAACTAATACTTTTTAATGGTTTTGACCCTAGGTGATTAGATGGACCTTACGGATGGTGATCAAGCAATATCGAAGAACCGAACACAAATTTTGAAGCTTCCGCTATGCGTTTAATCTTTCTTAATGATTGTTCATGGGTTGTAAACAAACTAACAAACAACTTTTGTATGTTCTAACTAGTCATTAGTCGACTATGGCTTATGATACTTATGAAACTTATGTTAAAACTACTATCTTTTGATATAAGTAAGTGATAAATTCAAGTTTAAATTTAAGGGTGTTACACTTTCATCGTGATTTGTCAAGTTCAGATAGCTATTAGGGGTTCTAACTTCTAATTCGTAATCTGTCTTTGTGGATTGTTTGATTTTCGGCTAGGGTTTTCTGATTCTTTATAATCGCCGCCTTCAACTTCTGTTTCGAGCATATTAGATTGAATTATTGGTTAGTCGGACTTGATTTTTCAGTATTTCTTTCTGATTTGTAAGATTAATGGGTTAGGGCTTCAGCTAGTTTAGGGTTTGATTCTGTTCTTTGTTCGTTGGGTTTGTCTGGCCGTGTTTGCTTGTGTGTCTGCGTACTGTTGCTTGTTTCGTAGGGTTGAAAGAGAGTTGTTATTCACCAAATGGATGAGCGAGCGAAATCTGGTGGGAAACCACAAGATGTCCATGGTAAGCCTACAAGATGTCCATGGTAAGCCTACAAGATGTTGATGGGAATACCCTAAAGCCGAGACGTGGAATCCCGTTGAAGGAGACTAAAAGTTCAAGCATCATTGACGAGAATTCTAAGGGTTCGGCTCCTGTCCAACTAGGAAATCTGGATGCAAATTTCTGGGATTCTCCGGGTATGGGATACACGCCATTTTCAGGTTTGGATAAAGCGAAGTCGGTGGCTGATCAGGGTTTGGAAAAATCGTCCGGAATGGCGGATCTTATCTCCTTTGCTAATGTAGTGAAGAACACTAAGGAAAACATTAAGGTGAACTTCAGGGCAATGCAATCTAGTGAAGTTGTTGATGGAGCAGACGTAGTTATTCCATTAACATCGGTTAAACAAGTCACATACATGTATGCTAACACTTTGTATGGGTACTTTCTGGGTAAACGATTGGCATACCCTGTGGTGGATTTCTTTGCAAAGAACAACTGGGTTAAATATGGTCTATCTAGATTAATGATGAATGCAAACGGGTTCTTTTTCTTTAAGTTCAAGACTAAAGAAGGGATGGATCAAATGTTAGAGGATGGCCCTTGGTTGATAAGAAATGTTCCGATAATTTTGAAGGTGTGGTCAGCTTCTATCAAGATGGAAAAAGAGGATATTAGAGTTGTTCCAGTTTGGGTCAAGATGCATGATGTGCCGTTAGCGGCATTTACTGAGGATTGTCTTAGTTTGGTTGCATCTAAGATAGGGGTTCCAAAGATGTTGGATTCGTATACGGCCACGATGTGTGCTGAGTCTTGGGGAAGAAGCAGCTATGCTAGAGCTCTCATTGAAGTGCAGGCGAGGACTGATTTAAAGAAGAGTGTAACTGTCGCAATCCCATCTTTAGATGGTGGTGGTCATTCTAAGGTGGAGGTAAAAATCGAATATGATTGGGAGCCTTTAAGGTGCTCATCTTGCTACGTGTTTGGTCATGAAGATAGCTCGTGCCCAAAGAACCCTCAGGTTGTTTCGAGTGGGGATTCTGGGAAGAAAAATGATGATTTTCAGGTTGTGGGTGCCAAGAAGAAGAAAGCTACTAACCAAGGTCTTCATATGAAAAATCAGAAGCCTAAGTTAGTGTATAGACCAGTTGTAAACCCTAAACCAAAATCGTCCTTGAGGAAGCCGATGAACAATCAGGTATCAACGTCAAACCCCTTTGATATCCTTAAGGACGATGATGGAGGTCAGGGAGGTAGTACTGTGGGTCGTATGGAGAAGAAGGTCACGCAGACTTATGACAAGCAGGATTCAGATGAGGAGGGGGTCGTTGAAGTCTACAATGAAACTAATGAATTTATGACTTCGGGAACACATCCTTCATCTTCTAGAGCAAGGGCAAGCAACTCCTCCACAAAGGGTTCCAATGGCTAGACATGATGTGATTCGAGTTAAAGGGTTGCCGGTTTGTGGCAATTTCATCTTTGATGATGGAGGATGAGTCGTTTTTGGATTTCGTGTTTTGGTCTTGTCTACTTTGTTTCTTAATGTAAAGTAGGCTAGGTTATGGGTTGTCTTAGAGTATTTGGTTTTTTGGTTTGGTTTACATATACGGGGCATGTCCTGTATATGAATTAGTGTGGAACACATCCTCACTACTTGTACTTTATTGCGGTTGTTTTAATAGAATCACCGGGGTAACCCTTTACCCAAAAAAAAGACAAGGAAATGAAGTTTGGGGTCGGGAAAAGAATTGAAGATGATGACCCGGTCAACTACATGAAAGTCATAGACTCAAGTTTGGATGATGCTCTCCGACGGTGCAAAATGAGATGCAACCCATCCCACTTGGGTAACATATGACTGGCTTTGGGTCTAGCCAAGGACCCTTATAAACGTGGCGCCCCACGGAGGCATTCCGCGGAACTATCCTTAGCTTTAGTTTAGATTAACCTTACTGTTTTCTAGTTTAGTTTTAGTTTTCAGGAATAAAACACACTCGGGATGGTGAAGGATACTAAGGGAAGCTTGAACCAACACCTCATGCACAAAAACAGGGCCACCTGACAATTTTTCTTCATTACAGCAAGTTCAGCACGGGGCCGTGCCCAGCCAACACGGCTCGTGCTCAACCATCTGCAGAAAAATGCCCAGTTCAGGTATCTGGACACGGGGCGTGCTCACTGAACACGCCCCCATGTCCAGCCTTCTGTTACTTTATTTTATTTTCTGTTACTGGCAATCCGAACACAGGGCCGTGCCAGGACACCACAGGGTCGTGTCCAGACGCCCAGTAACATAAATTTTTGCTTTTTCACATCTTTTTACACATTCAATCAACCTAAAAAACTTATTTTTGGGAGACATTGAGGACAATGTGTAATTTAAGTGTGGGGGGATGCTGAAACCTTGAATTTTGCAAGTCCTAACTACAAGCCTTACACAAAACTCTATTGGAACCGCTAAACACCCCAAATTTTTTTTCAAAAACTTTTCGTTTTTTACTTGTCCTGGTTTAAATTGGGAATAACAAGTTCAAAAAAGGTTTTATCTTTATAAATTTACAACTGATAGCGTCGTGATAAAAAGAACCAACATAAGGAGATTATGAAAAGGCATAACAAATCTAGTTAAAATTTGATTATATATACTTGATCACATAAAAACCCATTCCCACAAAAAGTGAGTTTTGAGCATTTAATTGAGCATACAAATATACATCTTTAACCTAAATGCTCATTTTTCGTTTCTCGTGTGAATAGCCGCTTGGTTTCTTACAACTCTAGAACTTGCCACGACGATACATTCCCGGTCCTTACCGTTCGGGGCGAAGGGCCTCGAGTTGTGCAAGGGCCTGTGAGATGCGCTCTTGTAGTTCTGCCGTTGTTGTTGGCGGAGGGTTGTTGGTGTCGACGTTCCCTTGTATCGACATCTTCTAAGGAGAAGATTGGTTAGGTCAGGTCTTATTGGTTCAGGGAGTGCATATAGTTGTCTTAGGGGTCATATGTACACACACATAATAGATTATCATATCAACCAATTCAGCAATAGCATAATCATAGCATAACCAAGTAATTTGGAAATTACGTTTAATGAGAGCATAGCAAGCGAGCACGTAACATTATAATTATAGCACACGCCTAAAGATCAACAACGTGCTTAATGAAAACATAGCGACTGAGCTTTCATTGGTTATTGGCCACAAAGTATTGTCGCATGTTTAATGATGATTGGGCTCTCATTATTCTCCGCCCACAATTGCATTGTCTTACAAAATGTATCACATCAAGAGGGACACAGGGTCACCCTACCCTGGTCCAATAAGTATATCAGTGTATCAAAATTACGTAGTCAGATGTGGTCTTCACAAGTCTCCACAATCTCGGCTTATCATTAGTGTCTTTACCCAAATGTAATGCAATCCGCATAATTCAGTAATCAACTATACTGGTGACTGAGGTGGAGGAGGAAAGAAAAGTAAACTGCTAACATGCGTGAACCCCTCCTCTAGCTTGTATATACGTCGAAGTAGTTAACTGATCTGCTACTCGATAGTAAAGAAACGAGCCTCAAAAACCTGGGAAAGGTGTAATAGCAGCAGGCGAGCGTGTAGAAAGGAACCTTCGGTGAATGCGGAGGTTCAAAGTATACTGGTAATAGACAGGGTGGAGGACGTGGTGTCAGCTCAAGCTCCAACATTCTGCCACTCACATCCTCAACTGTAGCTGATGTTACAGGAGCAACTCATCCCGTGTGTGGCTTCAATAAAGTGAGGGATGGTAAGGGTCTAAAATCAACTTAGTGTAGTATAGGAACCATCGAAATGGTTCGTCCAACGATGTAAAGGTGAAAGTAGCAAACGGTGCGGCCTATGAGGTCGGGGAAGATGCTGCTATAGCAAGAGGATTGTCATGCGGGTGCTGACCTGGAGTACCTTCCCGGGGTGCGGGTATGTCTTGGAAGAAAGCGATAGGCATGTTGGCGCAATGGATGTCGGTCTTCATAGGAGCAACATCAGCGGGTGAAGGCGTAGGAACAACGTCTCAACCAATAAGGGGATCATCAGGTGCAGATACTGGGTCAGGTATAAGGGATGCAATATCTGGTATACCAAAAGAAGCAGTGTCAGGATTAAGCAAGGGTGCAGGATCAGCAGGTGCAACATCAAGCTGACCCAAACGGAACAGGAGCTGGCTCAGGAGCAGGCTCTGGGTCGTGTAAAGGTGTGGCATCTCGAACAGGTGATAGTGCAGCAGTCATAGCGGTTTCGTCGTCCAAATCAGTAGCAAAAAGCGGTCACCTGATCGTCTGTAAAGCTGAAAATGTCACAGACTCAAAGGAGTCTGAAATTAAGTGTAAACTAGATCAGAGAATAGCTTGATAACAAGGGTCCCAAGAAATGAAACTAGTAACAATGTTCTCGTCTAACTTTTCAATATCATGGGCGTCATCAGGAGGACCATCAATAAACATGTCAACGTCATCATCAACTACTCGTCGAGTAGCCCACCTTCGAAAGGAATGTTCACGGGAGACGCATTATCGAGGATTGGGGCCATGGTGTGCTCACCATCGGGATGACCAGTGATGAGGTGGTCATGGACTGAAGCTAGAATGACAAAAGATCCTCGTCAAGGAAGCCATCAGTAAGGGTAAATCGTCACCAAAGTCTGGTAGCGCGAACGGTTGAAAGTCGTCCTCGCCCTTGGTCAGCATGTCAGGGTAGCCATCAGTAAGGGTAAATCGTCACCAAAGTCTGGTAGCGCGAACGGTTGAAAGTCGTCCTCGCCCTTGGTCAGCATGTCAGGGTCACTCTCGGTGCCTGACGTAAACATCTCCGGTGCAGGTGCAATCTCATTATCCGGGGCGGTGGCCATAGGGTTATCAATGTCTGATAACTCACTTCCTAAATAAAGTAACATGTGTGCCGGTACATAATAGTCATAGCATGTATATCCATAGTATTCACTAACAATTAGTGTGTGCAAACAAAGACAATTCATCATGTAATCATGTATTCACATTATTCTTCATGAAACTTCCTATCCTTCCTAGTCTCCCAGACTAAACCAACCAGTCTCCCAGACTAAACACCCAGCCTCTCAGACTGAACCACCTAGTCTCTCAAACTAAAACACCCGGTCTCCAGACTGAACCACCCAGTCTCTCAGACTGAAACACCCAGTCTCTCAGACTGAACCACCCAGTCTCTCAGACTGAACCACCCAGTCTCTCAGACTGAACCACCGAGTCTCTCAGACTGAAACACCCAGTCTCTCAGACTGAACCACCCAGTCTCTCAGACTGAAACACCCAGTCTCTCAGACTGAACTCCCCAGTTTCTCAACTGTCCCAACTAATCTCTCAACTAATTACCCAGTCTCTCAGACTGAACTACCCAGTTTCCCAAACCGAATTACCCAGCCTCTCAGGCTAAACCTCCCAGTCTCTTAGACTGCCCCAACTAGTCTCTCAGACTACCCAGTCTATCAGACTGCACTACCCAGCTAGTCTCTTAGACTAACTCCCCAGACTCTCAGACTGAATACCCAGCTAGTCTCTCAGACTAACTCCCCAGTCTCTCAGACTGACCTCCCCAGTCTCTCAGACTGAAATATAAATGAATTCTTTGAAATGTATTTTGTGTCTTTCATTTTGTAAAAAATGTTTGTTTCGTGGATCTGGACGCTTTGTGCATGCAATGAAAACATGTTTGTGAAAACATTTTCGTGAGAGCCCTAATGATCGTAGTCTAGACTCGAGAAAGAATCCTAGCTCGCTACGATCGAAGCTCTGATACCAAGCTGTTACACCCTGACTTTTGTGGAAGCGTGATTATGGTGTGACTTTCTTTTTTGGGTAAAGGGTTACCCCGGTGAATTTTATAAAAAACACAATAAGCACAATAGTGCAACTGAAATGTTACACCCCCTCTAGACTTGACATGCCAAGACTAGAGAAAAAACAAACAACCAAATACAAAACCAAAACAACCAAACACACGACTAAACAAACAAAGCCCGACCGAGCCTAAACAACCCACAACAGACACACCTAACTAACTAGCCAGGATCAAGATCCAAGTTACTACTAGGAATGTTCCACTTCTGAAGGAGAGTTGCATTCGCAAATCCCTGTTTGAATTTGAAGGTCAAAAGCCGCAAACGAACAGTTTTAATGATCTCCTGAGATAAGACAGTCGGCGTACGTTGATTCCAAGTGAAAAGCCTCGAGTTCCTTTCCTGCCAAACGAAGTAGGACGCCGCTGCAACCACCAATCTGCTCACAACATTGACTGGCTGTCGAGTGGAGTGTTGATCCATCCAAATCATAATATCGTCCCATCGGCAATTAACATCACCCATATTCGCCAAATCTCTAATGCCAAACCAAACCTCCGTAGCATACGAACATTCAAAAAATAAGTGGTCCCTCGAGTCCCGGTCACGATGACATAAAGGGCAGCACATGAGATTCAGGTTTGTAGCACTACCCGCCTCCCAAACGGACATTCTATCTTGAGTTTTCAACTTATTTCTAATGACCATCCACAAATGAAACGAGTGCCTTGGGATGCATTGTTTAAACCAAACCATATTTATCCATGAAACGACATTCTCACGATATCGAATATTGTTCCAGACCTCCCACGAAGAGAAGTGACATGATTTCCCTTCAGAATTAATCCAAACCAGCCGATCCTGCGTGTCATGAATAACCGGAACATGAAAATTGATTAGAACTGGGAATAGATCATACCAAGCCACCGGCCACCTCCAATTACCACTAGAGTCAACCATATCCGCTATAGAAGATTGCAGGTTGAAACCTGCATTTGCAATATATCTCGGACTAATATGAGCACGGAGAGGACAAGCACTACACCAAGTGTCACTCCAAACATTTGTATTAGCACCATTACCGATAGCCTTCCACAAAAAAAGACGGATTAACTCACGCAAAGCAAGAATTTTCCTCCAACCCCATGTCATACGACCCCTACAAGGAATCTCCCAAAAACTTCTCCCTTTGAGCTTATAGATATGAATCCATTGCACCCAAAGAGAGTTTCTGTTCACCAAAATACTCCAAATATGGTTCGAAATAAGGGCTTTGTTTACATCAGTAATGCATCGAACTCCTAGCCCCCCCTCGTTCTTTGGAAGACAGACTATCTTCCAAGCAACCTTGGCCTTGACATTCAGCTGATTCTTACCAGACCATAAAAAAGCACGCATCCGTCTTTCAAGATCCATCACAATTTTAGCTGGCAATAGAAAAACAGTGGCCCAATAGATGTGCATAGCAGAAAGAACCGAATTAACTAGCTGCAATCTACCTGCAAAGGACAGAGATCTCGTCATCCAGTTATCAATCTTCTTGTCCATTTTTTCAACCAGAATTTTACAATCCTTATAAGAAAGTTTAGACGATATTAAAGGGACTCCCAGGTAGCGAACAAGCAGCGAACCCTCACGAAACGGCATAACATGAAGAATTTCCTGCTTAACCGATTGAGGAACATTACCAAAAAACACCGTGCACTTCGGAATACTTGGGACGAGACCCGAAAGCTTCGAAAACTGCTGAAGCGTGTCCCTAACCACTTTGACCGAGGCCACATCACCATTCACAAAGATGAAAAGATCATCCGCAAACGAGACATTAATAATCTTTTGTTTTTTACAGTGAAGATGGTATCTGAAAGCAGTACTATTACTTGCTGCATCTTTTAGGATAAACGATAAGACCTCCATCACCAGAGTAAACAAATAGGGAGATATCGGATCACCCTGCCTCAATCCTCTTTTACCTCTGAAATACCCATAAAGATTACCATTAATGCTCAACGAATAAGACACCGTGGTGACGCAAACCATGATCCAATTCACCATTTTCTGATGGAAACCAAAAGCACGCAGGATACTTTCAAGAAAAGACCAGCTAACGGTGTCATAAGCCTTCTGAATGTCTATCTTAAATGCACACCTTGCTGGGCCAATCCTCAAATGATAGTTGTGCATTAATTCCTGGGTAAGAAGGATATTGTCTGAAATTTTCCTACCCGGAACAAAAGCCGACTGATTAATATCAACAAGAACATCCAAACTTCCTTTAATTCTATCTGTTAAGATTTTACTAATGCATTTATAGATCACATTGCAACACGAAATTGGCCGGTAATCAACCACGGAGTTAGGGGAAGGAACTTTCGGGACAAGAGCAATTATCGTATGGTTAATTTGCTGCAATAACTTACCATTGTCAAAGAAATCCAAAATGGCTTTAGTAACCTCATCCCCCACAATTTCCCAAGAGTTTTTAAAAAACGCCGAAGTGTACCCATCCGGACCCGGAGCCTTATTTTCACCTATAGAGAACATTGCGTTTTTAACCTCCTCACGAGTAACTTGGCGAACCATATTACTAGCAGCAAATTGATCTAGAACATTAGGAAAAGTAATGTTACTAGGTAAAGCATCCACCTGATCCTCCGTACCCAAGAATGCCGAGTAATGAGAGACCAGAACCCCATACACATCATCACCATTAAACTGGGCTCCATGAACATCTTGAATGCTTTGGATCTTTGAGCAAGCGTTTCTCATTTTGACACAGTTATGGAAGTATTTTGTGTTCGAATCACCCGCAGCCAACCATTCCGCTTTAGCTTTCTGCTTGAGGAAACATTCTTCATCATATGAGGCAACTTGAAACTCTTGAAGACATCTAGATTCAGATTCTCTAAGAGTCATATCCGATGGGTTAGCATCAATAGCCATATGAATGTCATCCAGCTTAGATCTCAACAACTTGACTCGTTCATGCAGGTTACCTTGCTTGAAAAGAAGACGTCTCAACGGGGACTTCAAAAAAGAAAGCTTCTTGACAACCGAAAACATAGTCACACCCTGCACCTCCTTAGCCCATTCTTCCGAAACACAACTTATAAAACCCTCCTTTTTTACCAAGAAGTTGGCAAATTTAAAGGGTTTAGGCCTATTATGCTTTATCATATGGAAATTAACAATACATGGCGTGTGATCAGAAACTCGGAAAGGGTGAAATAACACAAACGCATCTGGATAAGTATCTAAGAATTGAATGTTGCCCAATACACGATCAATCTTCTTTAGAATACCCACACCATGCTTTGGTTTTTGGTTCCAAGTATATTGCATCCCATGACTTTTGAGATCCATTAACTCAGTTTTCTGAATACACTGGTAGAATTCTCTCATACCGATTGTGATAGAAGACGACCCAGCAAAACAATCATCCAACGAAAGCGCTGAGTTAAAATCCCCTAAAACCACCCACGGCCTATCCTTAACAAACATCTTATGTCTGTTTAAGTTTTCCCAAAGATCCCTTCTGTCACACCCTCAAATTACCACCTAGGGAGTGTCCCTGTTAGGCGTGTGACCACTAGTAATGAGCCACCAATTACATTGAATCCATAAGTTTAAAATAAAGTTTCATCATTTAATAGTAATAAAATCCAAACATAAGTAATTCAAAAACCATCAAGTTCAGCGGAAGCGTTAACGTAACGTAATGTAAATACTTTCCAAACAACCATAGTAAACAAATGTTTGATAAATAAACCCATCAATGCAACCATGACCACTCACGCCCTCCAGCCAGCAAGTTCCTGTTCCCAAATACCTAACGACCTGCGAGCATGTAACAAGTGTATCAGACAAAGCTGGCGAGTTCACAGTTTTAGAAAACGTTTGTTACCAGTTGTGTGTAAAACAGTTCACTGACACATGCAAGTAATATTGTTAATATCTCAATTCCGAACAAGACGGCTCCTGATGTACATGACTGCCCTATCCCACGTACTCCTATCTAGTACTGGGCCCGACTGGGTCATTAGTTCACATCCGTCCTATCCAGGAGCGGTGTGAGGGTGCCAAACCTAAGTAGCGCTACCAACTAATACCCGAATAAGGGACTTACAAAAATGATAGGTGAGAATATTAACCAATATACCCGTTTTTACCCAAACCACTGACTGTCCCCAACCACTGGGACGCATGCTCGAATGTAGTGAACTCACCTTCGGTTTGCTCGGTTAGACTAAGTGCCCGCTTAACCGTTAATCAATCAAATTCTACCGGGTTTACAAAGACAGTTAGTTCGGTGTAATCACGCATTTATTCACATAAAACATTTCAAACAATCCATGTATCGCATATTAACACACGACAGGCAAGTACTTTGATTATAGACTATTCACAACACTAATTACTGTATCACATTCCCTTCACATTCGGATCATAGTATAAATCATATAGTCTGACAATAACAATCCCACCGTTTTCACAAACCAGCTCGGACTACTTGCCATACATAGACTAACACATTCATCATTCATAATCAATCAAGATTAACAAACATGTTTATGGTTTTAATCATAACCCTAGACTATAACACATATGCACCCTATTTTATTAATCAAGTTCACATATTACAAGACCAATTAATTGAGGATGATATAATTATAGATTCACTGACCAAAATCTCGATCAACTCAAAGACTTCAAGACATGAACATGCAATCCTACTGTTGTGTTTAATGCAAATGGTGTGTCAAAAGTCAAGATAAGATTTATAGGGACACTAATCATAACCATTCCTAATAGTGACAAATGACATGGCCTTATTCAATCAGATTCCAATCACACTATATACATGACATCATGGCATAGTTAATACACATAAACTCTTGTTATCAAATAAAGCATGTAAATCCTCATAACCTTAGGGAATTATCGACTAACAGTGAGTCACACATAACTTACAAATTCCATTGCAATTGTGTAAACAATTCAAACACCCCTATTATTCTAATGAATGCATATTAACCATCAACAGAAGATCATGAGTGGCACAACACAGGTTATTTGTAATTTATTGTGATTCGCCCTAATAATTGATTCATCATTTATCCTTATCATTTATCAATATCCATAATCATAACCTTCGATTATTACAGGTTGTTTACCATTTGCAGCATGAACCCTACATTATCATTTAAACACTCTGAACCTTTATCTAGTTTTGTGATAATCCTAAACAATCCAGCCGATTTATAACCATTCCTTCACAATCATGACTTGGTAACGACTACCCAATTCTTTATACCATCAACATCAATTCATTTATTATGCTATATTATAATTTCAACCCTTTGAGTATTAAATTACGAACAACAAGTTACGCGTACCAATCATACATATCAGATCATCATGCGATCCTAAGCATACATGTTAATATGAACTAGTCGCCTCTATAACAATTAATAATAATCATCACTATTACGGTTTACACATACAAGAGACTAGCATCATACAAGAAGCCAACATCATTTAATCATATGTAACGACGCGGCATAATCATGATCGACTAGACCTGAAAGGTTGCAAACAAACACAAACATACTCACCGAATACTAGATGTTGCTAGACACAGGACCCGTTTCAAGGAGAATATGACTTCGCACAGATGAGAGTTGTCGTCCACTTCAATGCACGCACAAGGGTGTTTAGGGTTTGTAATGATTGAGAAGGTTAACTTATGGCTCCACGTATAATTTATTTATGTGTGCGTATGTGATTACCAGCCCCAAACTAGCCGGCCCACTACAAGTTTTACTCGGCCCACTACCAAAGTAACCGGCCCCCTTACCAATCTAGTTTAGGCTTATATGTTTGCGGTACAATTATGTGCATGCACGTGTGCTCGGGTTGAGCTCCTGGTATACTAGATACTAAAACAGGTCAAGTATACTCTCAGTCGTACCCAATTATCTCCAGGTTCAACAAGTTTTGTAAAGGTTACGAGCGTTTTAACAGCTTCACTAGAGCAGAGGACGTGAGAGAGAACTAATGACACTAACCTTGAAAGTTCGGGTTGTCACACCTTCTATCTTGATAATTATTCTCGGCATAGACAAACGAGCAGAAAAAAAATTTTATTATCAGATTTCGAGCAAAGTTGCACATGCATAACCTGGTCCGTTTGAGAAATAACCATGAGATCCACCATATTATTGTTCCAGCCTACGATAATTCTAGTACCTCTAGAACAACAGGAGCCATTAGACGTCCAATCCCACAACCGAAAGACATTCTTGCACACTCTATCAAGATTAGATAAAGAAACATGTGATTCCAATATAGCACAGACCTGGAGCCGCTTCTCAGCTATCAACAACCAAACCTCTCTTTGTTTCAGGGGAAGGTTCAATCCCCTTATGTTCCATACCGCTAAACTATCCATTAAAACCCATTTGACCGGGAGTGCTTGCCCCCTCAGAGTGTTTTCCATTTGTATTAGCGTTCATAAAATCAGAAATTTCCGTTTGAAGTTGCTCCATGACCCCATCATCTTTTTTATTGGAAGTATCCAAGTTACTAGAAGAAGACCCTCTCGTTTCACCATCACCATCTAACATCTGATCATTTGAAAGAGCTGAAAAGGAGTTCCTTAGATTCAGATTGCTTTTAATGACTTTATGCTACCTTGGTCTTTATTTCCTTCACCATCATCATGCTTCGTCCCCGAGGAGCTCGGCTTAGATTGGTTAGCCTTTTATCTATAAATAAATTTTGTTTTCGGTTTCTTTTGTGGGAACCCATATTTCGCAGTTTTCCTCGTATCAGTCACAAAACCCTCATCGTCCATAGTCACCTGCTTTGGTTTAACATTGGGGGCCTTTGGGCATGTAGCATTACTATGCCCGAACAAACAGCACTCCGAACACCTTTGGGGCTTCCATTCATATTCAACCTTTCTTAATATCATTGCATTCAATCATAACATCAACTATATGATAAAACCATAAGTTTGTCATCCATTAAATAAGTATAAACATAACAACATTGTTTTGAAACGTAGACTTCAAATTCAAGCTTTACAAACCGTACAAATTGTTTATGAGTTCATTAAGGACTCGTCAAAAGAGATTGAATAACACCAAGGTTTGGATGACGTGACTCGTCCAGGAATAAGACACACTAACCAAACTCAAAGACCATGGATGACATTTTTATTCTTAACGCAGCATAAAAACTTCCAACGCCCACCAGATCCACTTATAAATTCCCTGAAATACATGTAGTTTGAAAACATCAACAAAAGTTGAGCGAGTTCATGTGTTCGTTTGTGTGTATGTATAAACCTTTGAAAATGTTGTAAGTATGTATGTAAGTCCCTGGTATGTAGCAATAAGGAAAAAGAGATCACCACTGGGTTGCAAAGCCAATGGTATGTGTGAAGTGATGCAAGAAGACTCAAACCTAGCAGATTTCGCACCGGGCTTCCGGCTGTAAGACATAGTCACCACATGGTCCACTCAGCGGACTCAGGAGTGGGGCTCGCAACACCCAAATAGATCTATCACTCATGCCCCTCGGTCCTACAACGAGGATTGATGGCCTTAATCGCCCTACCCATTCACATGATCTAGTAGTAAACCCTCCTTAGGCTAACCATACCATATATAAAAATGTCTGCAATAATTGTAACATGTATTAAACCCCCGAAGTATAAAACTGAAAACAGTTAAGAGAAAAGGGGGACATGAACTCACAGTATTGCGTCTTCTATGCTCGTAACTCAAACCTTATCAGCAACCACGACTATGTGACAACCCTCACTAAACCAGGTATCCGTACGACTTAATTAATAATTAATTACTGCTTAATTACTGTGCTTACTTGAAATTACTGATGAACTGCTACTTGATTTCTGATACATGCATATACCTGCATCATACCTTACTTACCGTCACTACATTATTTATATGCTGAACCTTAGTGACAAACATGATGCACAAAAGCACAGTAGCACTATAAACGGATAACCTATGGAACATGCTGATAAAGCCAGCATCAGGCAGACACTGCCTCTAAGGCCTGTATGAGCCAGAAATATTTTGCTACACTAGTGGTGAGTGTAGGGATACAAGGGTTGTAGAACTGCGTCTCTAGGAATAAGTCACAATGACTGGATGTGCCTAAAACGTGCTCTAAGCACAAAATTCAGCACTTCACATAATAATTCAGCATTAAGCTACCTAATAAAGTGCCAAATCATGAGGAAAATATTCTCGACACTTTGGAGGAATAAGTTGTGTCACTAAAAATAATAACGACACTTTAAAGCTTTGTTAAGCACTTTAACGGATCTCTATCCAACCGAACAACCGGACTATACCCGGAACATGAAAATATTGTTGAGAACATTATTTATCTTTTTCTGAGCCAATTAGGGTCCCTGAATACCCTAACACCCATTGTAACGCATGACACACCACTAACCGGGTTAATCACTTAACTTAACTAGATTAACCTAACTATATACTTAACTAATTGTTGGAAATGAACTAGTACCCCCCCCCCCCTCTTTACAAACCGTCCCCATGTAGGGGGACACCCTTTTGTCCTTCTTGAATATTATAATCCTAGTGTTTAATATCTAGAAGACATAAAATCCCTTGGACAATTAACTTGAGTTTGTCTATAAGATCAAGGTTTAATACAACATAACCATTCATCACATCTCACAACTCAACACTTCCTCTCTCTCTCTCAAAGGCTTCGGCCGAACACACCCACAAACACCCACCCATTTTCGAGTTTTGATCAAGCAATTCCAAGCATCTTCAAGTGTTAAGGATCGCGTATAAGGAACCTTGGTGCAACCGGAAGGCGAAGGACCTCACTACATTGCTTTTATCCACGCATTTTTCGCTTAGATTCTTCCCTAGCCTCGAGCTAGTAGTAAGTTGCTTGAATCACCTTCTCGAACTATTTTAAAGTGGTTAATATGATTTGTAACGGTTAAAAGTCATGAACATACAAGTTGAAGCTTAAAAGTCTACTTAAAACACTAAAAATGTTGGTTAAAAGCTCACATGTTGTGTAAATCATGTAGTATTTGATTTGTGTGATTATTTAGACCCGATCTATGTTGTGGTAGCTCGGATCATCGTTTAACCCGGATTGGTCATGACCTTGGATCATGACATAAGGTTGTTTTGGAAGTAACAAGGGTTAAAGGATGAAACTCTACCACACACGAATCATGAACTTGTGTAAAAGCGATTTTGCTTGTGAAATAGTGTTTAAAACTAGTAGATCTATGGATCTACAAGCGGTATTTTCAAAGAACCAAGTATCAAAGAAATCATGTTTTCTAAAGACAGATCTTACACTAACACGAATGGTTTTTAGAACACACAAGTGTGTAAACACTTGTGTAGCACAAAGTTTCGACAAAATAACTACTTTTGTAAAAGTTTACAAGAAGTTGTAAAGATGGAATTTCTTTAAAAACAAGACTTTTACGAAATCGTATTGCTTTATATAAAGATCCACTAAAAGTAATGGGATTTACTTCATAATATTAGAAAACTACAAGTTCATGAGATTCTTGCAAATTACAAATTTATTAACTAGTGTGATGGTTTGAATAATGCTTATGGTTGATTGAGAAAATTGTTGGTTTGATTTGTAAAAGAAAATGATACGCTTGAAAGCGTGGCCACCTCCAGTTACAGAGGAAACTCTGGCGAAATTTTTCCAAAAACCTAACACTTAGAAATATTTCTACCACAAGTGTTAGAAATACATTTTGACTTGTTTTCAAAATATAAGTTTCGCCACGACTATATTTACAAAACATCGGAGGTGGGATTTTCACAAAATAAAACTTGGTAAATATATATTTAGTATATATTTTTCATAAAGTCACTTGATATGTGTTTATGATTATTTTGTGAAAATACTAGTATTATTCTTAGGGTAAAAATAATACTATCGAATGTTAACGAATCCAAAATAATACAAACGTCTCTACGATAAATATATAAGTTACACCGGTAATTATTATTACCACTCGATCATTAAAACGTAACTTACGCATTTTGAGAAAATATGACTTAACGCGTATTTTTGTCAAGGTATTATTTTGGGAAAAATTATGTAATAGAAAATATAATATTTTTGAGAAGAATATTTATATTTTGGAATTAGAAATAAAAAATATATTAAGTGAGACTTAATAGTGTAAGTCGAATGTTACGAACGCACATATATTAAATCCCCCATCCTTGGGAAGGAAAATAACTACCAAGTATATACAGAATGTAAACACGAAATAGTTGCCTAACTATTTCCCAAAAACTTAAACCTTAAAGATAAGGCACGGTCGTCCGTCTAATAGAATTAGTACGTGTAGGTCGTCACACAGCTGCTTGATCAGGAGACATACTTGGTAGAGACGCACCACTGTGAGTTCATGTCCCCCTATTCTCTTAACTGTTTTCAGTTTTCTAAACTACGGGGGTGAAATACATGTTACTTTGATTACAAGTACTTTATACATGGTATGGTTAGCGTAAGGAGGTTTACTACTTAGATCATGTGAGTGGGTAGGCAGAAACTGGAGGCCATTAATCCTCATTGTAGGACCGAGGGACGTAAGCGGTAGATCTATCTGGGTGTAGCGAGCCCAGCCCCAGGCCCAACCAGAACGGACCTCGGGGTGACTTTGTACCCAACGCTAAATCTGCTAGGTTTGAGTCTTCCTACTTGCACTTCACACATATCAATGGCCTTGCAAACCATTGGTGATCTCTTTTTCCTTATTTGCTACATACCAGGATTTTTATACTTACAAGTGTTTTACATACTCACTTACATATGAACTCGCTCAACATTATTGTTGATTTTTCAACTTACATGTATTTCAGGGAACTAAAGATCTGGCGCGGTATGTTGTGTTTTCCCGCTGCATATGGGTTACGAGGTCATATGGGTTAAACTGTGTTTATGTCATGTTGATGTTTATGTTTGTTGAACAATGTCATTAGGATGTGTTTCCGTTAAGACAATGTTGTTGTGTTTGGTTTTTTTAAAACTTAATCTATGGATGATCTTGCATGGTTTTATTTCATATAGCTTTGTTATGGTTAAGCTATGGTATTAAGAAGTCACACCAAAATTAACCACGCTTCCGCAAAGCCAGGGTGTGACAGCTTGGTATCAGAGCTCTGATCATAGCGAACTAGGATTCCTTCTCGAGTCTAGACTATGATCACTAGGGCTCTCACGAAAACATTTTTACTGCATACCATTTAAGTCCAGATCCAAAACTTTTTACAAACAAATGTTGAGCACATTATATTATTTTTAGGCTCAGTCTTGGAGACTGAGGCTCGGTCTTGGAGACCGAGGCTCGATCTAAGAAATCGAGGTAGATGGCTAGTAAGACTAGGAAGAGTAGGCTCAGTCTTGGAGGCTGAGGCTCGGTCTTAGAGGCCGAGGCTCGATCTAAGAGGTCGAGGTAGATGATAGAGCAGTCTTAGAGACTGGGAAGAATTTGGCTAGTGGGACTAGGAATGTCAGTCTAGGAGACTGGGAGGCTAGTGGGACTAGGAGAATTATTTGATTGACTAACATGTTTATATGATTATATGATTGATTATTATACGTATATGTGTTTGTGTTACAAACGTCATGCTTTCATCATATACTAGAAAGATGGACACTACGAATCCCATGGCCATAGTATCAGACGACATAGTTTCATCGAAGCACGAGGTGTACATTTCCGATACTACCGGCACAGACAATGACGACTTTCAGCCCTTTTTGCGCTGCCTGAAGTCGTAGTAGAGCCTACTGATGGCCATCTTGTTGGGAGTTTGCCACTCGCGGTGATCCCTGCTCCTGTGCCCTTGCCGCTTATCCCGTTGTTGATATGCCCCCCGACGTGGTCTCTGACGACGATAACGATCTATTGGAGGAGGACCCATTTGAGGGCCAGGCCCTATTGCTGTTGGTGATAGCCTGCTGCTTGCTGACGCTCCTGCAAGAAGAGGCTCATGCCCCTTTCACCTGTCCCAGACCCATATGAGTCTGTGGCGTCCGCATCTTTGCATATACAGGGAGTGCAGCACCACTCACACGACGCCGACCCTGATATGGCGTCATCAGCTGCACCAGTTCCCGCACACAGATTTGAGTTTGATCGCGATATTGAGGACGATTCTGTTTTTCCACCTGGTTTTGATCCAGACCATGACATTGAGTTTATGCACTTAGACCAGCCCTTGGAGGATCCTGTAGCCCCTGTCGACCCTATGTTTCTTGATCCGGAGCCGGCTGTGGCCCCTGAGCCAGGCGTTGCTCCTAACCCCGCATTGGAGCATGACCCTGTTCATGCCAATGCACCTGCTGTTGCTCCTTGATTGATCATCGGCTTGGACGAGAGAAAATTTGGGGTAACTGTGCAAGACAATTTATTATTACGGGGGCCCACGTAATAACGACTTGTAGTGCACAGAAATCCTGGTGGACTCTGCGGGTCAAGCTAATGAAAACCAATGTAGCAGGAAATATCTAAAACACGAATGACCAAGGCGAGGCGATGTAGCCTCGAGTTCATTCTATTACAAGCAACAAGCCAAATTGGCAAGCCTATGTGAAGGCTCAGAAATTTACTTCCCCACTCATACATTGAGTATATTTGCGTGTGAAATTGGGTGATTACATGATGGCTTATGTTGCTATATATACCTCATAGACAATTGAAACGTTGTCTAACCCGCTCACACCACTTCGACAAAAGGGAATGTCACCCAGACGTGACACAAACACCAGTACGTTGCCAAGGACAGAAGCCGAGCTGCAAGAACGCATCTCACAGATAAATGCACGACATGAAGCCCTCCGCTCTAAGTACAACGATGGCATTACTGGAGATAACCCTCCAACTGGCTGCACCTATAAACAGTTCCTGAACTGCAAGCCTTTGAACTTTGACGGAACAGGAGGCGCCGTTGCATTTGTTCGTTGGTCCAAAAAGATTGACTCCATTCCAAGAATGAGTGACTGTTCGTCCCAACAGAGTGTTACCTATACCCCGGGGTTATTTCTAGATAACTCACTCTCATGGTGAAACCTTCAGTCTCAGACCCTTGGCACAGACGTTGCTTATGCACTGAGCTGGGACGAGCTCAAGGAAACGATTGAGAAGAAATGTTGTTTTAGGACTGGAATTTAGAAGCTTGAGGTGGAGTTCAGGAATTTGAAAATGGACGAACCAGAAATTCCTGAACTTGTCCAGCGATCGCACGACTTGTCTAGGGTCGACCCCTACTAAGTCATTGACGTTGTATGATACAGTTGTGTACTTGCAAGCTCTACATTGTGGTCTCAATTGGTGGCAATGCAATCGCAGTATTCTCATCACTTGTGATGTTTGATTTGTTGTTTAGGTTCTATGACAAGAGATGCTATGTGGTTGATTTATTTATAGCATGAGATGTTATGTGTTGATATTGTTGGAATACATACGTACATTTTACTTGCTATGACCTAACCTACGTGAAACAACTTTTAGATGATGCCACCAAGACGCGAAATGCGCATGCCCACCTCAGAGGCGGAACTTCAAGAGATAATTGCTGCAGCTATAGCACAGCACGAGGCCCTACGCTCCGAACCTATCAGAGGTACCTCAGAAAATAACGGTTGTTCCTACTGGCACTTCCTCAACTACAAGCCTCCGAAGTTCGACGGCACTGGAGGTGCCATAGCTTTTGTGAAATGGATTGAAAGTATGGATTCCGTCTTTCAAGTGAGCGGTTGTACGCCGGAACAACAAGTCCTATACGTTTCTGAGCTTTTTCTAGATGAAGCCCGATTATGGTGGAGTCTTCAGACCCATATAAAGGGTGCTACTGCAGCATATGCATTAACCTGGGGTGAACTGAAAGGAATGATGCATAAGAAGTATTGCCCCCAAACGGAAACCCAGAAGTGGGAAGATGAATTTCGGAGCCTGATGATGGAAGGTCCGAAGGTGTTGGAGTACGTGCAAAGACTTCATGTTTCGTCACGAGTTGTTCCGTACCTGGTGAAACCAGAATTAAAGAAATTGGAACAATTCATTTGGGAACTGGCGCCTCAAGTCTTGAGCTTGATGACAACATCAACGCCACCAACAACTGATGTTGCAAGTAAGATGGGTCTGGCACTCGTTACGGAAGCAATTAGACTAGAAAAACTTGCAAACCCTGACAAGGAGACTCAGGTAGAGCCGTCTGGAAAGAACAAAAGGAAGCTTACCGAAGATACCCAAACGAATAAGGATGAACAAAGATCTATTCGAGGTTGTTTTGACTGCGGGGACAAAGGGCATTTCAAGAAGGACTGCCCTAAAAACAAACAGGCCAATGATAAGATTTACTTAGAAACTAAACCAAGACATGCCGGGTGCAAGTATCACCACGAGTGTGGATGTCGAAGGTCTAGATGCGGGAGGAAAGGACTCAACAAGGATGGTTGTGGGATGAAGAGTCCCAGACAAGGAGAAAACAGTAACAACGTTCAAAGTGGAAATGGGAAAGGAAATGGCCGAGTGTCAGGATGCTTCCATTGTGGGGATGTTGGACATCTTAAGAGGGAATGCCCGAAGTTGAAACAAGACCGTGAAAGGACATCCAACATCGGAGCTTGTGAAGTATGCCAGGATCCAGGCGTGACTACTGGTACGTTCTCTATCAACCAAAACTTTTGCATCTATTTTGTTTGATACTGGTGCCGATTATAGCTTCGTATCGTTAGAATTTAAGAATATGCTTGGTTTAACCGCTAGTAAGTTAGATATTCCGTACTCAATCGAATTGGCTAATGGGAAGTTAGTAGAAGCCAAGGAAGTGATCAGAGATTGTGTGATCGAATTGGGAGAGCGTGAGTTTGCTGTGGATCTACTACCAGTCCAGTTAGGAAGCTTCGACGTGGTGGTAGGAATGGATTGGTTATCAGGCAACAAGGCTTTTGTCACGAAAAGGTCGTTCGTATCCCAACCGAAGATGGCGAAATAATTGTGGTTCACGGGGAGAAGCGTGATACGCCGTTAAGGATTATCAGCTGCCTGAAAACGCGAAAGTGTTTGCAGAAGAGATGTGTTGCCTTCCTGGCACACATTGTGGATAAGAAGGCTGCTGAGCCGAGAATAGAAGACATCCCTGTCATGAGGGAATATCCAGAAGTCTTCCCAGAGGACTTACCTGGACTGCCACCTCAGAGACAAGTAGAGTTCCGCATTGACTTAGTTCCAGGCGCCGCACCTGTGGCTAAGGCACCTTACAGACTTGCTCCGTCTGAGATGCAGGAACTGTCGACACAACTTCAAGAGTTGTTAGACAAGGGATTTATCCGACCAAGCTTCTCGCCTTGGGGAGCTCCAGTCTTGTTTGTCAAGAAGAAGGACGGTAGTTTTTCGTATGTGCATCGACTACCGGGAGTTGAACAAGCTGACGATCAAGAATAGATATCCTCTACCAAGAATCGATGATCTGTTCGACCAACTGCAAGGCTCAAGCTTTTATTCAAAGATCAACCTTCGATCTGGATACCATCAGTTAAGGATACAAGAGGAGAGTATCCCGAAGACAGCCTTCAGAACTCGTTATGGACACTACGAGTTCCTTGTTATGCCGTTTGGTTTGACAAACGCACCTGCAGTCTTTATGGACTTGATGAATAGAGTTTGCAAGCCGTACTTGGACAAGTTCGTGATTGTGTTTATCGACGACATCTTGATCTATTCAAGAACAAAGGCTGAGCACGAACAACATTTAAGAGCTATTTTGGAGTTGCTGAAGAAGGAACAGTTGTATGCCAAGTTCTCTAAGTGCGAGTTTTGGCTACGCGAAGTCCAGTTTCTTGGACACGTGGTTAATGGAAATGGAATCCATGTGGATCCAACCAAGATCGAAGCGATCAAGAATTGGGAAATGCCAACGACGCCAACCGAGATTCGACAATTCTTGGGTTTGGCTGGCTACTATCGAAGATTCATTGAGGATTTTTCGAAGATTGCTCAACCATTGACGCTCCTCACGCAGAAAGATAAGAAGTTTGATTGGGGAATCAAACAGGAAGAAGCGTTCCAGATATTGAAGGATAAGCTCTGCCATGCGCCAATCTTAGCACTACCGGAAGGTACAGATGATTTTGTGGTATACTGTGACGCTTCGCATCAAGGATTGGGTTGTGTGTTGATGCAACGCCAAAAGGTGATTGCTTACGCATCACGTCAATTGAAAGTGCACGAAAAGAACTATACCACACATGACTTGGAACTTGGCGCAGTGGTATTTGCATTAAAGATCTGGAAACACTACCTTTATGGTACAAAGTGTACAATCCTTACAGATCACAAGAGCCTACAACACATATTCAATCAGAAGGAGTTGAATATGAGGCAGAGACGATGGGTTGAGTTGTTGAACGATTACGACTGCTAGATAAAGTATCATCCAGGGAAGGCGAATGTGGTCGCCGATGCCCTAAGTCGAAAAGAGAGGATCAAGCCCATAAGGGTTAGGGCTTTAGAAATGATTATCCGAACCGATCTTTCCTTGCGCATTCGTGCCGCGCAGAAAGAAGCTCTCAAGGAAGGAAACCTTGAAGAAGAATATCTCCATGGGATGGAGAAGCTTTTGGTGCCAAACGAGGAAGGAACGTTACGTTTTGAGAAAAGGATTTGGGTTCCTTTGTTTGGAGGTTTAAGGAAGGTTATTTTTGATGAAGCTCACAGATCGCGGTACACTATCCATCCAGGAGCGGATAAGATGTACCAAGATCTCAAGGATTACTATTGGTGGCCTAGGATGAAAGGCGATGTTGCTGTTTATGTGAGCAAATGTTTAACATGCGCTAAGGTTAAAGCCGAATATCAGAAGCCTTCAGGACTTCTGCAACAACCTGAGATTCCCAAGTGGAAATGGGAACAGATCTCAATGGATTTTATTACGAAGTTGCCAAGAACGCCAAGAGGCCATGACACTATTTGGGTAATAGTGGATCGATTAACAAAGTCAGCACACTTCTTACCTATCAGAGAGAAGGATAACACTGGCAAATTGGCTGAAATTTACATGAGAGAGATCGTCGCACGTCATGGAGTGCCTCTCTCGATCATCTCTGATTGAGACGGAAGGTTTGTGTCAAGGATATGGCAATCCTTCCAAGAAGCTTTTGGCTCACAATTAAATCTGAGCACTGCGTTTCATCCGCAAACTGACGGTCAAAGCGAGCGAACGATACAGACTTTGGAAGACATGCTGAGAGCGTGTGTTATGGATTTGGGGGTAGCTGGGATAAGCATCTGCCTTTGGTCGAATTTTCATACAACAACAGCTACCACACCAGTATTGGTGTCGCGCCATTCGTAGCCCTTTACGGACGCAAGTGCCGATCACCCCCATGCTGGGCTGACGCAGGTGATAGGCAACTTGCTGGTCCCGAAATCGTCCAAGAGACGACAGACAAAATTGCGCAGATTCTAAAACGCATCGAAGCCGCTCGCCATAGACAGAAAGCCTATGCAGATCCAAACCGGAAACACTTGGAATTTCAAGTTGGAGAAATGGTTTTATTGAAAGTTTCACCCTGGAAGGGTGTGGCACGCTTCGGAAAGCGTGGGAAGTTAAATCCGCGCTACATTGGTCCTTTCAGAGTTTTGGAAAGAATAGGGCTAGTAGCATACAAGCTGGACTTACCTGCTGAACTCCATTCAGTTCACGATACATTTCATGTATCCAACCTGAAGAAAAGTCCAACTCAAGATACTATTGCCATTCACATCGACGAGATTCATGTTGACGACACGCTCCATTTCGTTGAAGAACCGGTTGAGGTTACGGATTGGAAAGTAAACAAGACCCACCGGAGCAGTGTCAAGCTCGTCAAGGTTCGTTGGAATGCCAGACATGGTCCTGAATACACCTGGGAGCGTGAGGACCGGATGAAAGAGAAATACCCCCACCTACTTCCTAAGAACCCTGCATCTTCAAGCAGAACTTAAAATTTCGGGACGAAATTTTTCTAACGGGGGGAGAATGTGACAACCCTCACTAAACCAGGTATCCGTACGACTTAATTAATAATTAATTACTGCTTAATTACTGTGCTTACTTGAAATTACTGATGAACTGCTACTTGATTTCTGATACATGCATATACCTGCATCATACCTTACTTACCGTCACTACATTATTTATATGCTGAACCTTAGTGACAAACATGATGCACAAAAGCACAGTAGCACTATAAACGGATAACCTATGGAACATACTGATAAAGCCAGCATCAGGCAGACACTGCCTCTAAGGCCTGTATGAGCCAGAAATATTTTGCTACACTAGTGGTGAGTGTAGGGATACAAGGGTTGTAGAACTGTGTCTCTAGGAATAAGTCACAATGACTGGATGTGCCTAAAACATGCTCTAAGCACAAAATTCAGCACTTTACATAATAATTCAGCATTAAGCTACCTAATAAAGTGCCAAATCATGAGGAAAATATTCCCGACACTTTGGAGGAATAAGTTGTGTCACTAAAAATAATAACGACACTTTAAAGCTTTGCTAAGCACTTTAACGGATCTCTATCCAACCGAACAACCGGACTATACCCGGAACATGAAAATATTGTTGAGAACATTATTTATCTTTTTCTGAGCCAATTAGGGTCCCTGAATACCCTAACACCCATTGTAACGCATGACACACCACTAACCGGGTTAATCACTTAACTTAACTAGATTAACCTAACTATATACTTAACTAATTGTTGGAAATGAACTAGTACCCCCCCCCCCCTCTTTACAAACCGTCCCCATGTAGGGGGACACCCTTTTGTCCTTCTTGAATATTATAATCCTAGTGTTTAATATCTAGAAGACATAAAATCCCTTGGATAATTAACTTGAGGTTTGTCTATAAGATCAAGGTTTAATACAACATAACCATTCATCACATCTCACAACTCAACACTTCCTCTCTCTCTCTCAAAGGCTTCGGCCGAACACACCCACAAACACCCACCCATTTTTGAGTTTTGATCAAGCAATTCCAAGCATCTTCAAGTGTTAAGGATCGCGTATAAGGAACCTTGGTGCAACCGGAAGGCGAAGGACCTCACTACATTGCTTTTATCCACGCATTTTTCGCTTAGATTCTTCCCTAGCCTCGAGCTAGTAGTAAGTTGCTTGAATCACCTTCTCGAACTATTTTAAAGTGGTTAATATGATTTGTAACGGTTAAAAGTCACGAACATACAAGTTGAAGCTTAAAAGTCTACTTAAAACACTAAAAATGTTGGTTAAAAGCTCACATGTTGTGTAAATCATGTAGTATTTGATTTGTGTGATTATTTAGACCCGATCTATGTTGTGGTAGCTCGGATCATCGTTTAACCCGGATTGGTCATGACCTTGGATCATGACATAAGGTTGTTTTGGAAGTAACAAGGGTTAAAGGATGAAACTCTACCACACACGAATCATGAACTTGTGTAAAAGCGATTTTGCTTGTGAAATAGTGTTTAAAACTAGTAGATCTATGGATCTACAAGCGGTATTTTCAAAGAACCAAGTATCAAAGAAATCATGTTTTCTAAAGACGGATCTTACACTAACACGAATGGTTTTTAGAACACACAAGTGTGTAAACACTTGTGTAGCACAAAGTTTCGACAAAATAACTACTTTTGTAAAAGTTTACAAGAAGTTGTAAAGATGGAATTTCTTTAAAAACAAGACTTTTACGAAATCGTATTGCTTTATATAAAGATCCACTAAAAGTAATGGGATTTACTTCATAATATTAGAAAACTACAAGTTCATGAGATTCTTGCAAATTACAAATTTATTAACTAGTGTGATGGTTTGAATAATGCTTATGGTTGATTGAGAAAATTGTTGGTTTGATTTGTAAAAGAAAATGATACGCTTGAAAGCGTGGCCACCTCCAGTTACAGAGGAAACTCTGGCGAAATTTTTCCAAAAACCTAACACTTAGAAATATTTCTACCACAAGTGTTAGAAATACATTTTGACTTGTTTTCAAAATATAAGTTTCGCCACGACTATATTTACAAAACATCGGAGGTGGGATTTTCACAAAATAAAACTTGGTAAATATATATTTAGTATATATTTTTCATAAAGTCACTTGATATGTGTTTATGATTATTTTGTGAAAATACTAGTATTATTCTTAGGGTAAAAATAATACTATCGAATGTTAACGAATCCAAAATAATACAAACGTCTCTACGATAAATATATAAGTTACACCGGTAATTATTATTACCACTCGATCAATAAAACGTAACTTACGCATTTTGAGAAAATATGACTTAACGCGTATTTTTGTCAAGGTATTATTTTGGGAAAAATTATGTAATAGAAAATATAATATTTTTGAGAAGAATATTTATATTTTGGAATTAGAAATAAAAAATATATTAAGTGAGACTTAATAGTGTAAGTCGAATGTTACGAACGCACATGTATTAAATCCCCCATCCTTGGGAAGGAAAATAACTACCAAGTATATACAGAATGTAAACACGAAATAGTTGCCTAACTATTTCCCAAGAACTTAAACCTTAAAGCTAAGGCACGGCCGTCCGTCTAATAGAATTAGTACGTGTAGGTCATCACACAGCTGCTTGATCAGGAGACATACTTGGTAGAGACGCACCACTGTGAGTTCATGTCCCCCTATTCTCTTAACTGTTTTCAGTTTTCTAAAATACGGGGGTGAAATACATGTTACTTTGATTACAAGTACTTTATACATGGTATGGTTAGCGTAAGGAGGTTTACTACTTAGATCATGTGAGTGGGTAGGCAGAAACTGGAGGCCATTAATCCTCATTGTAGGACCGAGGGACGTAAGCGGTAGATCTATCTGGGTGTAGCGAGCCCAGCCCCAGGCCCAACCAGAACGGACCTCGGGGTGACTTTGTACCCAACGCTAAATCTGCTAGGTTTGAGTCTTCCTACTTGCACTTCACACATATCAATGGCCTTGCAAACCATTGGTGATCTCTTTTTCCTTATTTGCTACATACCAGGATTTTTATACTTACAAGTGTTTTACATACTCACTTACACATGAACTCGCTCAACATTATTGTTGATTTTTCAACTTACATGTATTTCATGGAACTAAAGATCTGGCGCGGTATGTTATGTTTTCCCGCTGCATATGGGTTACGAGGTCATCCGGGTTTGGGGAATGTGACTCTTTCCTGGACAAGTCACAGTCATTAAACTGTGTTTATGTCATGTTGATGTTTATGTTTGTTGAACAATGTCATTAGGATGTGTTTCCGTTAAGACAATGTTGTTGTGTTTGGTTTTTTTAAAACTTAATTTATGGATGATCTTGCATGGTTTTATTTCATATAGCTTTGTTATGGTTAAGCTATGGTATTAAGAAGTCACACCAAAATTAACCACGCTTCCGCAAAGCCAGGGTGTGACAGACTACCTAAAGTGTACTAACGTCTATTAGACGAACGGGTCGTGCCTTGCCTTGCCTTGCGTTGCCTTTGTATTTACGTTTTTGAGTTACGTTCCTTTTATGTTCCCAATATTATTCCAAGTTATAATTATTTGCTAAAATAATAATTATTTTAACTTTAAATTATATTTAGTTTTGGAATAAGTGTTTAAACAATATCTTATCAATACTTCTCAAGTATTTTGTATTTGTATTTCCTTCCCAAGGATGGGGGTATCTCATACATGTACCTTCGTATTCTTGTCAACTATTGGCGTCGTATTCCGGCGTGTTAATCCAAAAGAATATATATTTTTAAGTCTCACTTAGAAATATATATTTAAACCTTATTTTTATTCAAAACAATACATTCCAAGAAAATATATATTTTTCCCAAAAATACTATATTTCTTAATAAACCCAAGTAAACGTATTTTTACTTCCCAAAAATTTATACATTTCTTCCTTGTCCAAAAATATGATATAACTTGGTAAGAATCATACTTTCATTTCTTGCGTATCCAAAATAATGTTTACCAAAAGTATATATATATAACGGTATTTCCCGGAATATTTTGTAAGTTCTTGGTATATGTTAAGTTATATTATTTTACCCTAAAATAATATAACTAGTCCACAAAGTATACAAATATTCACACAAGTGTCCTTAATATAAATATATATTCACCCATTTTTATTTATAAAAACCAACCTCCAATACTTGTATTTTTGTATCAATATTTATGGCAAAGCTTATATTGAAAGACATGGTTTAAAACATACTTGTAAACACTTGTTTAGAAAATATTTTCTAAGAGTTTGAGTTTTTAGAAAATTTCGCCATAGTTTCCTTTGAAAATGGAGGTGTCCATGCTATTTAGCATATCATTTTCTTTTCAAAAATCATCCAAAAAATCAACAACAAATCACTAATCATGTTACACTTACCAAGTGCAAAAACTATTCCATTTACAATACAACATGAACTTGATCCTTTACAAAAACGCGTAGTAACTTGGTAAAGTGTTTAGTAGCCTTAGTTACCCTCCGAAATATATTTACTTCTTGGTAAATCTTATTCTCGGAAGTTTTAGATGTTTACAACTTGTAAATACATTTTACAAAAATGTTTCTTTATTAAACCTTCTTGTTTCTCTAGTGTTTATACACTTGTTTTTCCACTAAAAATAGTGTAGGTTTAATAAAAATCATGATCTTTCAAAATTCATCTTTTTAAACTTGGTTTTCTTGGAAAATCATTCACAAATCTTAGATTCATAAGGTTACTATCTCACTTTATTTATTATTTTACAAGAAATCTCTTTATTTATCAAGTTCATGTTCATACAAGAAGATGATTATCTTATGTTGTCACATAATCATCCTCTCACTTGCTAAATCATGTGTTTAATCACAATCTAGCAAGTTCCATGTGATGACTAACATCATCATTTCAAGAAATCAACAAGCAAGTAATATACATACACTAAACAACATTATTTCATCCATAGTTCATCATATGTAAGCTTATGTTTCAAGATTCAAGTTTATGTCTTTTAGTGTTCTTGTTATTTCAACATAATATATCTTTTATCCACTAAAAATATGAAGTAACAAGAGTTACAAGAAGCTTACTACTAGCTTCAAGCTAGGGAAGAAACAATGAAGAATATGGAGTGGATAAAGCACACAAGAGAGGTCCTTCAAGTTCTTCAAGCACCAAACCTTCTAATCTTGCACCTTACACCTTGTGTGAAGCTTGGAATGCTTGAACTAAAAATGAAACAATGGTGGTGTGGGTGTAGGGGGTCGGCCGAGAGTGGGGAGAGGAAGAAGGGAGTGGTGGTGTTGTAAAGATGTAGAAGGTTATTTATAAAATCCAAGGAAAATCTAGATGAATCTTTAAATATCCAAGAAATATCTTATAAAATCTAAGTAATATCAATTAAGATTGTGTGAAGATTTAGAAAAATCTTGAGTGGGGCCACCTCCTTGGGCCGTAAATATCAAAGGGGGAGGGGGTCCATGTGTAAATTTGATGATAAGTAGGTAATTGGCTAGGGTGTTAAGTGTAAAGTCTAGTGTTTTATGTGTATCTTGCATTATGTAGTATGTTAGGGTGTTCGGGGAACATAACTAGCCAAGAAATAATAAAATAATGCTTCTAGCAATATTTTGGTGTTCCGGGTAATGTCCGGTTGCTCGGTTAGATACCGATCCGTTAAAGTGTCAAGTTATACCGTATAGTGTCCTTTATGTAACTTTTTGTGACACTTTTAATTCCTGACACTTAGGAAAGCATTCAGGACCATTCTGCCATATTTTTGCATGTTACTAGTTTATTAAAATGCTGAATTTTACTGAAATATGCAGAATTCTGCACTTTGAGTGGGTTTTAGGCACTTTCCGGCACTTTAACTATCACTTAGTGACGCAGTTTTATGGTCCTTACTTCCCTACACTCCATACTAGTGTAGTACCTTGTCTCTGGCCCATACTGGGTCTTTAAACCCTGTCTGTCTATGTACTGAACATCGTCAGCATTTTCTGAGTTATCCGCTCAATGTTCTAACCGTGCTTTGTGCATCGTTTATGTCACTAAAGTTTGTATGTGATAAATGGTGTCATAGTATGAAATGTGATGCACATGTATGTATGATACATAAATCAAAAAACAGTTTAAGTTATTAGTTGTAATTAAGCACAGTCATTAAGCATAAATCAATATTAATTAATTGTACGGATGCATGCAAATTTGACGGTTGTCACATCTACCCATTCCATTTGGGAGTGTAAGCCACATTATAAAGAGTTTTGCTTGAGAACAAACAAAGATTCAAGTGTGGGGGTATTTGATGTGTATAAAATGCAACATATAAATTACATAAAATGAGGCATAAAACTAACCATTTTAGTACTAATGTTGGAAAAAGTGCGCTTTTGTCTTCCTTTTGTATTTTCAGGATTAAATGAGCTCAAATGAACAAAAGAAGCAAAAATGCAGCCAAATCTTACAATAATACAAGGAAAGGAATAAACGTAGCATGCCCGACCCCTCGACAGCATCTTCCCAAGCAAAAACAAGAGAACAGAAGGCTGAACACGCCCCGTGCTCAATGAGCACGGGGGCGTGCCCAAGTGTCTTCAGAAAAGACAAACCAGTAGAAGCTTCTATCACCCAAGACGGGGGCGTGTCCACCGGACACGGGGCCGTGGTCAACGCAAAGATTCACAGAATCCAAGCAAATCTTGATAGTACAGATAAGCTTCTGCACACGGGGCCGTGCCCAGCGGATACGGGGGCGTGGTCAACTAATGCAGACAAACTGCATTTAATGAAGAAAGAGAAGACGGATGGACACGGGGCCGTGCCCAATGGACACGGGGCCGTGTCCGGGCTTCTGTGCAGGCTATAAATAGGGGTGCTTGGCTCACTTGCAAATCATCCCTTGGCAAACCACCTCTCTCCTACTTCACCCACATTCCACCACCACCACAACACCATCATCCACCACCACCACCACCACCACCATCATCCATCATCCATCATCCATCATAGAGTGTGTGTAGTAGTCTCGGGATCCAAGATTGATAGTAAGAGTTCTTGACAATCAAAGGCCATGTTTGCCTAAGTCTCTTACATCACTTGGTGAAGACAAGCATTTAGTGTAATACTTTTTATTTTTAATTTTTTCGCACTTTTTATTTGGTTATGTATTAATGACTTTAATAACTAGTTTCTTATGTTGAAGGTGAAACTTCCTTATCATTTGTCCGTGGTGTCTTGGCGTTATTTTACTATCTATATAAAATAAAAGATTTACACCATTCATATCTCCACGGTCTATATGGAGATATGTTGGCTACCTGGTCGGGGGTTAAGGGAATGGTTTAGTAAGCGTCTTGCCTTGTTCAGTGTATAGATCCTGCAAGGACCTGGGTCAAGCTTAGTAAGACCTCCTTCAATACCCACCGGTATTGGATGGCGGGGGTCCGAATTTCTTGATCCCCTCATATGTAAACTACTATTAATATATTAACCCGGCTACTTAGGACTGTATCCCTGCTGACTCGGACTACTTAGCCGAGGGTAACGTCACCTACAAAAGAGGGGCCTACCACATTATGCATTAATAACTTAATTAATTATCGTTCAATAATCCAACCCTTTAGGATTGTATCCTTGCTGACTCAAACTACTGGGTTGAGGGTAACGTCACCTTCAAAAGAGGGGCCTACTACAATAACTAAGATAATCTCTTAAAAGGTGCAAAAGTGCGGAAATAATCAAAGGTTACACTAAAGGCGAGTCGGATCCAAGTGATTCATCTTGTCTATCTGTTTTTATTTTATTTTTATTTTTAGCATTTTTAGTTTTCATTTTCTAGTTTAAAACCTTTCCCCTAAATTTTTGATTTGATTAGACGTTGAGGATAAACCGGTATTAAAAGCTCTTGTGTCCTTGGACGAACTCGGTATCTTACCAACACTATACTACGCTCACGATGGGTGCAATTGCCCATATGTGTGTTTAGTGTTAGTAGAATATCGTGTTTTATAAATTTAAAACTTGACTAAAGTGTTAAAATGGGGCTAAAAATATACATAAAAATATATACACGGCAACACGCATCAGACTAATTTGTAAAAATCCTTAATATTAATAATAAAAGAAGCCTTATATGTTAGAGAATTACGTTTCTTGGTAATTTTCGTTTGTTAACTTCTAAAAACTGAATGCGCTGTTTTTTTTTTAATGTTTCGGTGTAGACTTTTTCCAAAACAGAGTCATATTCAGAATTGGGTTTTTTTCGTAGGCTATAGTGA
>JARYGA010025039.1:0-29743 GCA_030545235.1 Helianthus tuberosus
TGGATCAACAAACACAGGGGGTTACAGGATCCTCCAAGGGCTGGTCTAAGTGTATGAACTCAAGGTCATGGTCTGGATCAAAACCAGGTGGAAAAAGCAGGATCAACCTCAATATCGTGATCAAACTCAAAGCTGTGGGCGGGATCCGGTGCAGCTGATGATGCCATATCAGGGTCGGCGTCGTGTGAGTGGTGCTGCATTCCCTGTATGTGCGAAGATGCGGATGTCAGAAACTCAAATGAGTCTGGGATAGGGGAATGGACATGAGTTTCCCCTACAGGAGCGTCCGCATGCAGTAGTCTAATACCAGCAGCAATAGGGCCCTGCCCTCGAATGGGTCCTCCTCCAGTAGATCGTTATCGTCGTCAGAGGCCACGTCGGGAGGGGGGGCATATCAACAACAGGATAAGCGGCAAGGGGGCAAATTCCCAACAAGATGGCCATCAGTAGGCTCTGCTACGACTTCAGGCAGCGCAAAAGGGCTAAAAGTCGTCATCGTCTGTGCCGGTAGTATCGGAAATGTACACCTCGTACTTTGATGAAACTATGTCGTCTGATACTATGGCCATGGGATTCGTAGTGTCCATCTTTCTAGTACTTGATGAAAGCATGACGTTTGTAACACAAACGCATATACGTATAATAATCAATCATATAATCATATAATCACATAAGTCACCAAGTAAGGTATCACATAATTCTCCTAGTCTCACTAGCCAATTTCTCCCAGTCTTTAAGACTGCTCTATCCTCCACCTCGACCTCTTAGATCGAGCCTCGGTCCCCTTGACCGAGCCTCAGCCTTCGTGACTGAGCCTACTCTTCCTAGCCTCACTAGCCAACTACCTTGGTCACCTAGACCGAGCCTCGATCCTCCAGACCGAGCCTCAGCCCTCCAGGCTGAGCCTATAATAAATCAACGTGCTCAACTACCTCGGTCACCTAGACCGAGCCTCGATCCTCCAGACCGAGCCTCAGCCCTCCAGGCTGAGCCTATAAATAATAAAATGTGCTCAACATTTGTTTGTAAAAAGTTTGGATCTGGACTTAAGTGGTATGCAGTAAAATGTTTTCGTGAGAGCCCTAGTGATCATAGTCTAGACTCGAGAAAGAATCCTAGTTCGCTATGATCAGAGCTCTGATACCAAGCTGTCACACCCTGGCTTTGCGGAAGCGTGGTTAATTTTGGTGTGACTTCTTAATACCATAGCTTAACCATAACAAAGCTATATGAAATAAAATCATGCAAGATCATCCGTTTGATTAAGTTTTAAAACCAGAGTAACATACCATTGTCTTATAAACTTACAACCTCATAACATAAAACATTGTCTTGAAAAACATAAACCGTAACATGAAACAAGCGCAGTTTAAGAGTTGTGACTGGTCCAGGAAAGAGTCACATTTCCTAAACTGGGATGATCTTGGAACCCTTATGCAGCGGGAAAACATAACATACCGTGCCAGATCTTTAATTTCCTGAAATACATGTAAGTTGAAAAATCAACAATAATGTTGAGCGAGTTCATGTGTAAGTGAGTATGTAAAACACTTGTAAGTATAAAAGTTCCCTGGTATGTAGCAGTGTAAGGAAAAAGAGATCACCAATGGTTTGCAAGGCCATTAGTATGTGTGAAGTGCAAGTAGGAAGACTCAAACCTAGCAGATTTCGCGTTGGGCACAAAGTCACTCCAAGGTCCGTTCTGTTGGGCCTCTCAGAGGTCCGTTCTGTTGGGCCTAGAGTTGGGCTCGCTACACCCAGATAGATCTACCGCTTACGTCCCTCGGTGTTTCTGCCTACCCACTCACATGATCTAAGTAGTAAACCTCCTTACGCTAACCATACCATGTATAAAGTACTTGTAATCAAAGTAACATGTATTTCACCCCCGCAGTTAGGAAAACTGAAAACAGTTAGAGAAAAGGGGGACATGAACTCACAGTGAAGCGTCTCTACCAAGTATCTCCTGCTCACGCAGCTGTGCGACGACCTACAGGTACTAATTTCTATTAGACGGACGGCCGTGCCTTAGCTTTATAGTTTAAGTCTTTGGGAAATAGTTAGACAACTATTTCGTGTTTACATTCTGTATATACTTGGTAGTTAATCTCCTTCCCAAGGATGCGGGATTCAATACATGTGCGTTCATAAATATTTCCGTAAATGCGTAAGTTACGTTTAACAATCGAGTGGTAATATACTTACCGGTGTAACTTATATATTTATGGTGAAAGCGTTCGTATTATTTTGGAATCGTTAACGTTCGTAAATATTATTTTCACTCTAAAAATAATATTTATGTATTCTCACAAAATAATCATAAACAGTGTGTGAAAAATATATATTTATCACGTTAAATTTTGTGAAAATCCCACCTCCGAATGTTTAGTAAATAAAGTCATGGCGAAATTCATATTTCGAAAACATGTCAGAAATAATTCTAACACTTGTAGTGTAAATAGTTCTAAGTGTTAGGTTTTTAGAAAAATTTCGCCAGAGTTTCCTCTGTAACTGGAGGTGGCCACGCTTTCAAGCGTATCATTTTCTTTAACAAATCAACTCAACAATTTTCTTTATTTGATCAGAACAACTTTCATCACAACAACTAATCAACATATGTGTAAATTGCCAAAAATTACATGAACTTGCAGTTTTTCCCAAAAATGTGGTGTAAATCCCCTTAAATTTAGAAGATCTTCATATAAGGTAATTTGATCTTGTAAAAACCTCGTTTTTAGAGAAAATCCATCTTTACAACTTCCAGTCATCTTTTACAAAAACTGTTATTTTGTCGGATCCTTTCATTTCACAAGTGTTTACACACTTGTGGTTTATAAAAATCATGCTTGTTAGTGTAAGATCCATCCTTTAAAATACATGATTTCTTTGATACGTGGTTCTTTGAAAATACCACTTGCAGATGCGTAGATCTGCTAGTTTTAAACACAATTTTACAAGTAAAACTCTTTTACACAAGTTCATGATTCGCGTGTGGTAGAGTTTCACCTTTTAACCCTTGTATCATTCAAAACAAGCTTAGGTTAAGATCCATGATCTTACCAAACCGGGTTAAACGATGATCCGAGCTACCACATCATAGATCAGGCCTAAATAATCATACATTTTGAATACTACATCATTTACACAACTTATGTGCTATTATCCACCATTTTTAGTGTTTTAAGTAGACTTTAAAGCATCATCTTGCATGTTAACGAGTTTTAACCGATAAAAATCCTTTTAACCACTTTAGATTAGTTCGAATACGAGTTTTAAGCATTATACCTCTAGCTCGGGGCTAGGGAAGAATCTATGCGCAAAAGTGGTGGAAAAAAGCTAAGTAGAGAGGTCCTTCGCGTTCCGCTTGCACCAAGGCTCCTTGTATACGACCCTCGACACTTGTATGATGTTGGAATGTGATGAACAAGATCGAAGGATGGATGGATGTGTGGGTGTGGGTTCGGCCGAGAGCCAAAGAGAAAGAGAGAGAGTTGTGTTTGTGGTGAAATGTGATGGATGATAATCTTGTGTTTAGAGGTTAACTTATAGACAAATCATATGTGTATTAACCAAAGGATCTTGTGCCCCCTAGATATTATGCATATGAGATTTAACAAATCAACAAGGACAAGGTATGTCCCCTTGGGGACGGTTTCGGTTAAGGGGGGGGGTAGTTTGGTTCCATTTCAACTAATCATTAAGCATTAGTTAGATAATTAGGTTAAGTTAAGTGTTTAACTTGGTTACTTGTGTATAGTGTGTTACAACGCGTGTTAGGGCATACGGGGACCCTAACTGGCTCAGAAAAAGATAAATAATGAAAATAACAATATTTTCACGTTCCGGGTATAGTCTGGTTGTTTGGTTGGATAGTAATCCGTTAAAGCGTTACTAAAGCTTTAAAGTGTCGTTATTACTCTTTTTAGTGACACTACTCATTTCTGACACTTTGGAAAGTGTCTAGTAATATTTTTCTCATGTTTTGGCACTTTATTAGTTAGCTAAAAGCTGAATTATTGTGTAAAGTGCTGAGTTTTGTACTTAGAGTACGTTTTAGGCACATCCAGTCGTAGTGACTTATTCCTAGAGACGTAGTTCCACAACCCTTGTATCCCTACACTCACCACTTAGTGTAGCAAAATATTTCAGGCCCTTACAGGCCTTAGAGGCAGTGTTTGCCTGATGCTGGCTTTATCAGCATGTTCAATAGGTTATCCGTTATAGTGCTACTGTGCTTTTTGTGCATCATGGTTGTCACTAGGGTTCAGCACGTAAATAATGTAGTGACGATAAGTAAAGTATGATGCAAGTAAGTACATGTATCAGATATCAAGTAGCAGTTCATCAGCTAGTTCAAACAAGCACAGTAATTAAGCAGTAATTAATCATTAGTTATGTCGTACGGATACCTGGTTTAGTGCGGGTTGTCACATACCCTTCCTGATGTGGGATTCAGTTAGGGTGGCAGACAATTCAATGGCTTGTCTGACAGTAGTAGGGTTGCTTGTGACACCTGTGTCACTTCAACCATCAAACAAATGCCAAACCAATGAAATATTGTATTTCATACTTGGGATTTTTAAAAACATGTGTATCTTTTGCACATATCATTTCTTGTTCGATTTCGGGCTTTAAATCGCTTTCTGGAAGGTAATACGCGCACTGATGCGTAAATATAACCAGTTTAATGCAACAAACACTCCGGAATAGTGACATGGGCTTAACATACCTTAAATAACCTTTACATAACTTAGAAATAAGTTTTGGAAGGTTCGGTATGCCGAAATCAAGTTAATTTGCTTACAGGGACTAAATTTGACAAACTGCGAAAGTATGCCAATTTGAACTATAACAGACATTCCAGAACATGGCCATAAGTTAAACATACCATAAATATCCTTTACATAGCTTAGAAATAGGCTTTGAGGGGTTCGGTGTGCTAAAATAAACTTTTGGGCCATTCAGGGACTAAAAGCGTCAAAAAGTGCACAAGTTTGCACTTTCGCGCATAACTTACGTTCTGAATACATCCGGACATCCAAAAATTTATGTAAGCACTAAAATATTTTATTTTAGTGTTTGGCATAAGAAAAATCCATTCGTAACGCCATTTGGATCGTTTTTCGCGCTTATGCGCATTCCGTCGTAATTAACCGAACATCGCGATCGTACGGCCAAATGAACCGACATCTGAGATATTTTTGAGCACATTTTAAGTTCCCTGTACTTTAACTTCGTTTTAGAGCTTTGAAATGGGGTTAACGGGACTTAAACGTGTCAAAAACGCATCGAAAACCAAGTTTTGAGGCTGCAGGGACTGAAACTGTAAATCTGCCAAACAAGGTCCTTACGGACCTCAACACTGATAATGTTGAGGTCCGTAAGCAGGGGTCAGATATGCAGAAACTTGTTTAATCTGCTGTTAACAGCCTTTAACACTCCCCAAAAGGCCAAGTGCCACATGTTAATCTTTTGTGGTGGGCAAAATCAGTTACCACAACATTCCGACAAGTGTACGGCTTAGATCGTGCCCCCTTTTCCAAGAAACGATCCTAACGGTGAACCGAAAACTATAAATACCCACCTCCACCCTTCACTTTTCCTCACAAGAATCTGATCTAATGTGCTCTAAGTTGAAACCTTTGTTTCATACCTGAGCTATTTTGATCTAGATTAGCATTCGGGGACCCTTTGTAAGTGTTCCTTCGTTCTTTTATTGTTTTTCGAGTCCGAAAGTCAAACTTTGTTTGACTTTCTGCGTCGACCAGTTTATGATCAATGCGAAGTTCGTTTGAACTTCGCAACGTTATTGTAATCACGATGGTTATAGTCCTTTGTGACTATGCCTACTGATTACCACGTTGTCTAGGGTCGTGAGGGTAAGCGATCTAATAAATCGCTTATACCTTCGAACCCGACCCATTTGGTCGATCATTAGGATCCGACCAAACACTTTAGGTGACCATAGTATATAGGGAATAACCATCCGAGGTTTACCTTATGGTCGCTTCGTTTAAGTAGTTGTATGATAGGTAGTTTATATGCCTTAGGTAAATTACCAAAAATACCCCTTTGATGCCAAAATTCATTTTTAAACAAATGTAACATAACCTATGACCTCTAAACTGATTTATCAACAATATTAAACATGTTAAGGCATATTCTACTTATCATAGAACTAGTTAGGCGGTCCGAACACGTTTTACGCGAACGGCGCGTTAAAGTAGCACAAGCTACCTAAACGGGTCGTAACGGGTCATGAGCACTTAGGTTAGGTTTCATTTAAAATGTAGGCTTTGTTAAACCATACTACATGAGTTCCAATACTCATTTGGTTTACGAGCCCTCATTCTATCCGATCTTCCGATATAGGTCCGGATTATTAACATAGTTACCTATATTAGGTGCCGTTTGATTCCGTGATCTCTAGCATTGCTTGGTGGTTATCTTAGGACTTCTGAGCAATCTCAAGTGAGTACATAGAACCCCCTCTTTTAAATGTTTTCAAGGTGTTTATGTGAGTACATAGACCCCTCTTTTACTGTTTTCCAAACGTTTTGGGGTGGAACACATGTGCCTACTTGTTACTTTCATGCTTTCCTGTTTTCACATCATATACTTGCTATGTTCGTTAGTACATTTATAGTACATGATTTCAATACATTTTATGCTATGTATGCCCATTGTGTGCATATTTAGTACATCACTTTACAATACATTTCATACTATGTACGCCCATTGTGTGCATACTTAGTACATTGTTTTACATTACACTTATGCTATGTATGTCCATTACGTGCAAACTTAGTACATTGTTTTACATTGCATTTCTGTTGCATATGCTCATGCAGCATATGAACACATTATATTACATTTTGAACCGTTGTAACCATTTGACTATGTGAACCGTCGTAACCATTTGATTATATGAACTGTTTGTAACTGTTGAACCATGTGAACCTTTTGTATCTGTTGACATGATTTACATTTGACAATAGACATTGGACTATACATAAACATTTCTACAATTGTTAAACATTACATCTTGATGGTTTGGTTTGAGTAAGTGATTTAAGTAACGAGGCGTGTGTAATATGATACAAGCATGGTGGATACGCCGCTGGTACTTCCTATATATAAGTGTTTGTATGGTATCACATATTGTAGCGTTATTTGAATCATTTCAATTTGAGACATATAACATTTTATACAAATAACATACTTTTCACAAGACATTGATTTACAAACAACTTATCTTATACAAACTCATTTTACATGGTTATTCATTTAACCATACATTATTCTCTTATTTATACTTATCATCTGATCTTATCGTTTTTCAAATGATTTACAAGACAAAGCAAATTACAAGGTTCATGACTAAACATTTTCTCAAACATAAGTCATGAATTCTGTTTTCACAAAACCTATGTATCTCACAGGCATTTTTATGCTGACTGTAACACCTGTGCCTTCACGGCCATCAAACAAATACCAAAGCAATGAAATATTGTATTTCATACTTGGTATTTGTAAAAATATGTGTATCATTTGCACATATCAATTCTTGTTCAATTTCAAACTCTAAATCACTTTCTGGAAGGTTATACGCGCACCGATGCGTAAATATAACCAGTTTAATGCAACAAACACTCCGGAATAGTGACATTGGCTTAACATACCTTAAATAACCTTTACATAACTTAGAAATAAGTTTTGAAGGCTTTGGTATGGCAAAATCAAGTTAAATCGCTTACAGGGACTAAAGTTGACAAACTGCGAAAGTATGCCAATTTGAACTGTAACAGACATTCCGGAACATGACCATAAGTTAAACACACCTTAAATATCCTTTATATAGCTTAGAAATAGGCTTTGAGGGGTTCGGTGTGCTAAAATAAACTTTTGGGTCATTCAGGGACTAAAAGTGTCAAAAAGTGCACAAGTTTGCATTTTCGCACATAACTTACGTTCTGAATACATCCGGACACCCAAAAATTTATGTAAGCATGACTACATTATATTTTTGTGTTCGCCATAAGAAAAATCCATTCGTCACGTCATTTGGATCGTTTTTCGCGCTTATGCGCATTCCGTCGTAATTAAGCGAACATCGCGTTCGTACGACCAAACGAACCATCATCCGACATATTTTTGAACATGTTTCAAGTCCACAATGTTTAGGCATCATTTTAGGGCCTTAAAGTTGGCTTTACGGGCCTTAGAAGTGTCGGAAATGGCCTTAAACACGTGCAGGGACCTAAACTGTCATTTTTGAAACATATGTGCAGATCAGAGGGCCCAAGCGGCCCGCATTGTGTTTGCATGAATCTAAAGCGGGCCGCATGGCACCTTCAGACCAGATTCAATGTTTGTTTTTGCAACTTGCAGCTGATTAAACCCCATCCACATGTTTTAAACTTGCCTAATCAGCAAGATAAGATCAAGATTTAGCCACCATAACATTTGGACAAGTGTACGGCCTTGATCGTTTCCCCTTTTCCAAGAAACGATCCTAACGGTTACCCGAAAACTATATATACCCATCCACCCCCATTGCATTTCTCACTAGAATTCTGATTTTGAGAGCTCTAAGTTGAAACCATTGTTTCATACCTGAGTTCTTGAGTCGGGATTAGCATTCGGGGACCCTGGGTTAGTATTCTTTCGTTCTTTTCCTTATTTTTACTGCTTTTCGAGTCAGAAAGTCAAACTTTGTTTGACTTTCAGCGTTGACCAGTAATGGTCAATGCGAAGTTCGTTTGAACTTCGCAACGTGAGTGTAATCACGTTGGTCATAGTCCTTTGGGACTATGCCCACTGATTACCACGTTATCTAGAGTCGTAGGGTAGGCGATCTGATAAATCGCCTATACCTTCGAACTCGACCCATTTGGTCGATCATTAGGATCCGACCAAATACATTAGGTGACCATAGTAGGTAGGGAATAACCTTCCGAGGTTATACCCTATGGTCACATCGTTTAAGTAGTTGTATGATAGGTAGTTTATATGCCTTAGGTAAATTACCAGAATACCCTTTTCATGTATAATTGGTAATTAAGCATATGTAGCCTAAACTTTTGCCACATAACTGATTATGTAACATGTTTAGGCATATAACACTTGTCATAGGACTAGTTAGGCGGTCCGAACGCGTTTCACGCGAACGACGCGTTAAAGTAGCATAAGCTACCTAAACGGGTCGTAATGGGTCGTAGACACTTAGGCTAAGTTTCATTTAGTATGTAGGCTTTGTTAAACCATATCATATGAGTTCCTACACTCATTTGGTTTACAAACCCTAATGCTACCCAATCTTCCGATTTAGGTCCGGTTAATTAACATAGTTACCTATATTAGGTGCCGTTTGATTTCCGTGATCTCTAGCATTGTTTGGTTGTTACTCAAGGACTACTGAGCAATCTCAAGTGAGTACATAGACCCCTCTTTTACTGTTTTCCAAACTGTTTTGGGGTGGAACACATGTGCCTACTTGTTACTTTCGTGCTTTCCTGTTTTCATATCATATACTGGTTATGTTCATTAGTACACTATTAGTACATTGATTTACATGACTTTTCTGCTTTGTATGTTAACTTAGCATACTTAGTACATCGTTTTACATTACATTTCTGTTGCATATGTTTACTCAGCATATGGACACATTATCTCAGTTCACATGCTATGTATGTCTGTTGTTGCATACTTAGTACAGATATTTCAGTTCACATGCTATGTATGTCTGTTGTTGCATACTTAGTACAGATATTTCAGTTTACATGCTATGTATGTATGTTGTTGCATACTTAGTACACTTATTATTCATTACATGCTTACATTTTGGCAATTGGTTTAAACATAGACATCTTACATTGTTTGGTTTGGTTTGATTAAGTGATTAAGTAACGATGCGTGTGTAATATGATACAAGCATGGTGGATACGCCGCTGGTACTTCCTATATATAAGTGTTTGTATGGTATTACATATTGTAGCATTATCTGAATCATTTCAGGTTGAGACATAGAACATTTTATACAAATAACATATTTTTCACAAGACATTGATTTACAAACAACTTATCTAATACAACTCATTTTACATGGTTATTCATTTAACCATACATTATACATTATTTATACATATCATCTGATCTTATCGATTTTCAAATGATTTACAAAACAAAGCAAATAACAAGGTTCATGACTAAACATTTTCTCAAACATAAGTCATGACACCTATTTTCACAAAACCTATGTATCTCACCGGCATTTTTATGCTGACGTACCATATTTTCACATGTGTTTTTCAGGAGCTGTCGCATAAGATGATCAAGATACACATAGGCAGACTTGGGCTTTAGTGACAATAAAAGATGCAAGACTAGTTAATTATGTTGTATTTCTTTGTTTGTTAAGACATTGTAACACTTTTAATCAATATAACGAAACTTCAATTGCCATGGATTTGAAACAATTAATTCTGTTACAACACTCCCCGACGTTTCCGCCACGTTTTGTATGTTCTACGTGGTCGGGGTGTGACACTGACATACCTATTTTCACATGTGTTTTCAGGAGATGATGCATAGGACTTATCAAGACATACTTCGGCGGACCTGTGCCTTAGTGACTTAAAACGAGACAAGAACTAGTTATTTTTTGTTATATACTCTTTGTTTCTTGTTTAAAACAATGTAACTCTCTTGTTTGATTAATAAAACGAAACTTTAATTGCCATGGATTTGAAACAATTAATTCTGTTACAACACTCCTCGACGTTTCCGCCACGTTTTGTATGTTCTACGTGGTCGGGGTGTGACAGAAAAGATGGTATCAGAGCCAATGGTTATAGGGAATTAGGTTATTAGTAATACTTTGACCTAGTCTATAACCTTCTTAGGACCCTAATGCGAGTTTACTTGCGTTTAGTCAAAAAACGATACTTTCACCTATCCTTAGGTGATAACCACAACAAGAACATAAATTTCAAAACCGCTTTGAAAACTAATCATCTGTTCTACGATGATTGATTACTAGGTTTTGAACCCTCTATTGTAAGGTTTTGAACCCTCTGTTATAAGGTTTTGAAACCCTTTGAGTTTTCAAACTCCCGTCAAAGTTTTGGGTCCTAAATAGTGTGAACACGTGCAAACTGGAAGAGTGAATGCCTGTACCTTGAGTTTTCTGTCTAAGGCTAGAGTGTTCGTACAAATCCACATAATCGGACCAGTCACTCTTACCTGGGAACTCTTGGGGTGATTGTCCACTTATAGGCGAGCATGTCTTCGTGATACATTATGTGGATCTATTTGCTTTGATTCAGCCTTTGTGTGTCGTTTGTTTGCTTCGTGGAGCAAACAAATGACCATCACCCATGATTTTTGGTCGGTAATTGTAACATCCTATTCTTACCCATTGCCATTTAATTTGTTTTCTCTCTTGTTTCCCCTTTTAGAATGCCTCCTCGACGCGAAAATCCGGTTTCTATTGAAGAGCTGGCAGCTGTCATTACACAGCAAATGACTGCTGCAATCCCGAACATCGTTGCTCAATGTCACCAAGCTCTCAACAACAATAATGCCCCCTGCAACTTCAAGACGTTCAACTCGGCTAAACCATCAAAGTTTTCTGGGTCTCAAGGAGCGACTGCACTTCTGCAATGGTTCGAGAGTTTAGAGAGCACCTTCAGACATGTTCAATGTCCAAATGAGCGAAAGGTAGATTTCGCATCTAGTGTCTTTGAGAAACGAGCTTTGACGTGGTGGAATGGTGTGGTGAGAGATAGGGGTGCCGAAGCGGCACTGGCTCAAACGTGGGAAGAACTTAGAGCACTGATGATGAAGGAATTCTGTCCTCGTCACGAGATCAGGGCCTTGGAAAGGGAATTCGACGATCTTAAGCAAGACAGCGGTGAACATTGAGCATACACTGATCGGTATAAGGAGCTGAGCCTGTTGTGTCCTACCATGGTTACGCCTTTGGATAAGGCGATCGAAAAATACATTGATGGTCTCCTTGACTCAGTTCAGGACATTGTTACTGGTAGTAACCCCACTACGGTTAGGCAGGCCATTGAGCTAGCTGCAACCTTGACTGAATCTCAGATCAGGAAACGTAAACTTTTTCGAAAGGGTGACAAGAAGCCTATCGAGGAATCAAAGACCATGGATGAACAGACTGGATCCCCTAAGCGGTCAAAGAAGTGAGAGGCTTCTCAGAACTTCGCCATGGTTACTCACAATGATCAAGCCGTCCCCAACCAACCAGCTCAACCCCCTGCTAGGAAGCCATACAATGGAACTTCACCCTTGTGCAACCAATGTAACCTTCATCATCATGCTAGTGTGAAGTGCCGCGAATGCCAAATTTGTGGACGTAAAGGTCATACGGCAAAAGTTTGCGTAGCAGCAGTTGCACCAAATCAAGCTGACAACAATCCTGCTCAAGCTCGCTTTCCACCAGGTTCTTGCTACAATTGTGGCGAGATGGGTCATTTCCGAAGAAATTGCCCAAAAGCTTGCTAATGCTAATCCAGCACAGGGATGAGCATCTGACCGACTAGAAGACAACACCCTTTAGAAATAATTACGTCTTATGTATTATTTTCTTTTGTTGTCAAGGTCCATGAAACAGTTGTTATCATTGTTTATAAATAAATCTTTTATTTACATTGCAATGTATTTATGAGGTTGTATGTATAAAGAACATATCCCTTACAATACCGACAATCAAGGAATCGTATTCCTTGAAAAGCAAACTACCCCCAAGATTTTTTCTATAATCTCTTGCGTTGTCCACAAAATTCCTAAGTACCCGTTTCTCCCAAGGAAACGAAGTACAAGGCGCAAGTTACAACACTGGATGAATACCCAAAGTACCACTATAAATCCTTAATAGGGTACCTAAGGGTATTTCCGTGAATCCAAAAATTGATGTGTTCCTTAATTCGAATATTACGTTTCTTTGAAAACAAAAATCGAATTTTTGGAAGATCTTGCTATCTTTTTAGATAGATCCCAGAGGACGTTGAAGTCCATCGACTGGTTTCCATATCCATTCTCAATCGATAACAAGTTAATAACAAATTAATAATCAAGTTAAACAACTATGTGATTATGTGCTTATGTGTTTCCTTTTATGTTTTTGTGTAATCCAAGTTTTGTTATCCAAATCCTCGTAGAATCTTCCATATCTTTGTATAAGGAATTCATAGTAGGATATCCAAAGGTACTATATTAAATCCTCAATGGGCTTTTACGTAATAGTAAAGACCCTTGGTTTATATTGTACTATTCCATAATTAGACCCCTTGAGTGGTCTAGTTAAACAGATTGATCCAAAAATCTGGTTAGGAATATCATGTGATGAGATAGCTGAAAGGACTCCTTGGTGGCCTAATTAAAAGGATCATTTGTCGATCTAATTAAAAGGACCTTATGGTAGTCTAGTCACACTCATCACAGGTTTGATTTTTCCTCCCCTTCACATTACAAACAAATTGTGCGGACTGTGCAAGGAATTGCGTAATTATGGATGCATACATAATTATGAAATTCAGTGCACAGAAACCACAACAAGTTTGGTCGTGTGTCTAGAAATGACTCATTCCGTTCATTTTCATTCCTGAAGAAATTGTGGAAAATGACTCATTCCGTTCATTTTCGTTTCTGAAGAAATTGTGTGAAAATGACTCATTCCGTTCATTTTCGTTTCTGAAGAAATTGTGGAAAATGACTCATTCCGTTCATTTTCGTTTCTGAAGAAATTGTGGAAAATGACTCATTCCGTTCATTTTTATTTCTGAAGAAATTATGGAAAATGACTCATTCCGTTCATTTTCGTTTCTGAAGAAATTGTGGAAAATGACTCATTCCGTTCATTTTCGTTCCTGAAGAAATTGTAGAAAATGACTCATTCCGTTCATTTTCGTTCCTGAAGAAATTGTGGAAAATGACTCATTCCGTTCATTTTCGTTTCTGAAGAAATTGTGGAAAATGACTCATTCCGTTCATTTTCGTTTCTGAAGAATGTCCGTTAAGAAAATGTCAGGATTATGCCTTTCATATCTCTGGTGGTTATTTAACACAAAGTCACAGATAGACTCCTACGAATAAATTTCGGGACGAAATTTCCTAAAGTAGGGGAGACTGTGACACCTGTGTCACTTCAACCATCAAACAAATGCCAAACCAATGAAATATTGTATTTCATACTTGGGATTTGTAAAAATATGTGTATCTTTTGCACATATCATTTCTTGTTCGATTTCGGGCTTTAAATCGCTTTCTGGAAGGTTATACGCGCACTGATGCGTAAATATAACCAGTTTAATGCAACAAACACTCCGGAATAGTGACATAGGCTTAACATACCTTAAATAACCTTTACATAACTTAGAAATAAGTTTTGGAAGGTTCGGTATGCCGAAATCAAGTTAATTTGCTAACAGGAACTAAATTTGACAAACTGCGAAAGTATGCCAATTTGAACTATAACAGACATTCCGGAACATGGCCATAAGTTAAACATACTATAAATATCCTTTACATAGCTTAGAAATAGGCTTTGAGGGGTTCGGTGTGCTAAAATAAACTTTTGGGCCATTCAGGGACTAAAAGCGTCAAAAAGTGCACAAGTTTGCACTTTCGCGCATAACTTACGTTCTGAATACATCCGGACATCCAAAAATTTATGTAAGCACTAAAATATTTTATTTTAGTGTTTGGCATAAGAAAAATCCATTCGTCACGCCATTTGGATCGTTTTTCGCGCTTATGCGCATTCCGTCGTAATTAACCGAACATCGCGATCGTACGGCCAAACGAACCGATATCCGAGATATTTTTGAGCACATTTTAAGTTCCCTATACTCTAACTTCATTTTAGAGCTTTGAAATGGGGTTAACGGGGCTTAAACGTGTCAAAAACGCATCGAAAACCAAGTTTTGAGGCTGCAGGGACTGAAACTGTAAATCTGCCAAACAAGGTCCGTACGGACCTCAACACTGATAATGTTGAGGTCCGTAAGCAGGGGTCAAATATGCAGAAACTTGTTTAATCTGCTGTTAACAGCCTTTAACACTCCCCAAAGGCCAAGTGCCACATGTTAATCTCTTGTGGTGGGCAAAATCAGTTACCACAACATTCCGACAAGTGTACGGCTTAGATCGTGCCCCCTTTTCCAAGAAACGATCCTAACGGTGAACCGAAAACTATAAATACCCACCTCCACCCATCACTTTTCCTCACAAGAATCTGATCTAATATGCTCTAAGTTGAAACCTTTGTTTCATACCTGAGCTATTTTGATCTAGATTAGCATTCGGGGACCCTTTGTAAGTGTTCCTTCGTTCTTTTATTGTTTTTCGAGTCCGAAAGTCAAACTTTGTTTGACTTTCTGCGTTGACCAGTTTATGGTCAATGCGAAGTTCGTTTGAACTTCGCAACGTGATTGTAATCACGATGGTTATAGTCCTTTGTGACTATGCCTACTGATTACCACGTTGTCTAGGGTCGTAAGGGTAAGCGATCTAATAAATCGCTTATACCTTCGAACCCGACCCATTTGGTCGATCATTAGGATCCGACCAAACACTTTAGGTGACCATAGTATATAGGGAATAACCATCCGAGGTTATACCTTATGGTCGCTTCGTTTAAGTAGTTGTATGATAGGTAGTTTATATGCCTTAGGTAAATTACCAAAAATACCCCTTTGATGCCAAAATTCATTTTAAACATATGTAACATAACCTATGACCTCTAAACTGATTTATCAACAATATTAAACATGTTAAGGCATATTCTACTTATCATAGGACTAGTTAGGCGGTCCGAACGCGTTTTACGCGAACGACGCGTTAAGTAGCAAAAGCTACCTAAACGGGTCGTAACGGGTCATGAGCACTTAGGTTAGGTTTCATTTAAAATGTAGGCTTTGTTAAACCATACTACATGAGTTCCAATACTCATTTGGTTTATGAGCCCTCATTCTATCCGATCTTCCGATATAGGTCCGGATTATTAACATAGTTACCTATATTAGGTGCCGTTTGATTCCGTGATCTCTAGCATTGCTTGGTGGTTATCTTAGGACTTCTGAGCAATCTCAAGTGAGTACATAGAACCCCCTCTTTTAAATGTTTTCAAGGTGTTTATGTGAGTACATAGACCCCTCTTTTACTGTTTTCCAAATGTTTTGGGGTGGAACACATGTGCCTACTTGTTACTTTCATGCTTTCCTGTTTTCACATCATATACTTGCTATGTTCGTTAGTACATTTATAGTACTTGATTTCAATACATTTTATGCTATGTATGCCCATTGTGTGCATATTTAGTACATCACTTTACAATACATTTCATACTATGTACGCCCATTGTGTGCATACTTAGTACATTGTTTTACATTACACTTATGCTATGTATGTCCATTACGTGCATACTTAGTACATTGTTTTACATTGCATTTCTGTTGCATATGCTCATGCAGCATATGAACACATTATATTACATTTTGAACCGTTGTAACCATTTGACTATGTGAACCGTCGTAACCATTTGATTATATGAACTGTTTGTAACTATTGAACCATGTGAACCTTTTGTATCTGTTGACATGATTTAAATAGACATTGGACTATACATAAACATTTCTACAATTGTTAAACATTACATCTTGATGGTTTGGTTTGAGTAAGTGATTTAAGTAACGAGGCATGTGTAATATGATACAAGCACGGTGGATACGCCGCTGGTACTTCCTATATATAAGTGTTTGTATGGTATCACATATTGTAGCGCTATTTGAATCATTTCAACTTGAGACATATAACATTTTATACAAATAACATACTTTTCACAAGACATTGATTTACAAACAACTTATCTTATACAAACTCATTTTACATGGTTATTCATTTAACCATACATTATTCTCTTATTTATACTTATCATCTGATCTTATCGTTTTTCAAATGATTTACAAGACAAAGCAAATTACAAGGTTCATGACTAAACATTTTCTCAAACATAAGTCATGAATTCTGTTTTCACAAAACCTATGTATCTCACATGCATTTTTATGCTGACGTACCTATTTTCACATGTGTTTTCAGGAGATGATGCATAGGACTTATCAAGACATACTTAGGCGGACCTGTGCCTTAGTGACTTAAAACGAGACAAGAACTAGTTAATTTTTGTTATATACTCTTTGTTTCTTGTTTAAAACAATGTAACTCTCTTGTTTGATTAATAAAACGAAACTTTAATTGCCATGGATTTGAAACAATTAATTCTGTTACAACACTCCCCGACGTTTCCGCCACGTTTTGTATGTTCTACGTGGTCGGGGTGTGACATTGCTGCCAGTAACAATATCCTGAACTAGGTCAGGAAGACCATCAATGTATTTCTCAATCGCCTTATCCACAGGCGTAACCATAGCAGGAGATAACAGGCTCAATTCTTCATAACGGTCAGTATAGGCTCGATGTTCACCACTGTCTTGCTTTAAGTCATCAAATTCCCTTTCTAAAGCTCTCAATTCATGACGAGGACACAACTCCTTCATAATAAGAGCCCTAAGCTCAGCCCAAGTCTGTGCTAATGCAACCTCAGCACCACGGTCCCTCATAACTCCGCTCCACCATGTAAGAGCCCTCTTCTGAAATACACTAGAGGCAAACTCGACTTTCCGATTTTCAGGACATTGAACGTGACGAAACGTACTCTCAATGCCCTCGAACCACTGTAGGAGCCCAGTTGCTCCTTCAGAACCACTAAACTTGAGTGGGTTAGCTGAATTGAAGCTTTTGAAATTGCATGGAGCATTCTGGTTATTGATGGCTTGATTCATTTGATCAAAAATATCTGGGAGTACAGCAGCCATATGCTGTGCCATTTCGGCATTTGGGAGCGGATTTTCGCGTCGAGGAGGCATTCTAAAAGGGAAAACAGGAAGGAAAAAAAGTGAAAGGATTAGACGAAAATAATGAAATAAGACAAAATTTGATGAAAGCAAAAATGGTGGTCATTTGTTTGTTACTACGAAGCAACAAACGACACACAGCGATTAATCAAAGTAAATGGGTCAAAAATAATGTATCGCGAAGACATGCTCACCTATAAGTGGACATTCACCCCAAGAGTTCCCAGGTAAGAGTGACTAGTCCGATATTGCGGATTTGTACGAACACTCTAGCCTTAGACAGAAAGCTCAGGGTACAGGCACCCACCCTTCCAGTTTGCACGTGTTCACATTATTTAGACCAAACTTTGACGGGATTTCGAAAACTTAGAAGGTTCAAAACCTTACAATCAATCATCCTAGAACAAATGATTAGTTTTCAAAGCAGGATTGAAATTTGTGTTCTTATTGTGGTTGTCACCTAAGAATAAGTGACGGTATTGTTTTAAAACTAAACACAAGAAAACTTGTATTAGGGTCCTAGGAAGGTTATAGTCTAAGTTCAAGCATTACTAATAACCTAATTCCCTATAACCATTGGCTCTGATACCAACTTTTCTGTCACACCCCGACCACGTAAAACAACAAGACGTGGCGGGAACGTCGGGGAGTGTTGTAACAGAATCATTGTTTCACAACCATGGATCAAATAATTTTGTTTTATTGAATCATTGAAATCTTTGTTCTATTACAAATCAGATAAATACAAATATTGTCTTTCAAATTTTAAAGTCGCTAAGGCACAGGTCCATCCTTAGTGTAGTATGTATCAACAATCGTCATAAAGCAGCACATGAAACATGTGTAAAAATAGGTATGTCAGCATAAAAGTGCCTGTGAGATACTTAGGTTTTATTGTAATTAGGATTCATGACTTATGAGTTTAAAGGAAAAGTTTTAATAAAAGTAGTCATGATCCTTGTAAAAGGTTTTCTTTAATAAATCATTTATAAGAAATCAGATGGTATAAAATAATAATACATAGAAAATTTAATAAGTAAGTAAAATGAGTTTGTATAGAATATATTGTTTGAAAAACAATATTTTGATAAAAAAGTTTATAGTATATATAAAAAATACTTTGGTTTTTAAGAAAGTCGAATAAGTAATATATTAAAATATATTTCAGTTCCAATATTGTTAACCCAAGTGTACTAAATAACAACACAGTATGTAATGTGATGAAAACACTTATATATAAGAAGTACCAGCGGCGTATCTACCATGTTTTCATCACATCACACCCATCCCGTTATCTAAACACTAACCAAAACCCAATCGTTAGACAAATAGTATAATAAAGATACCTTAGTTGTTTAAAATAAAAAATTTCAGTAGTAGATCAAAAGTATACTTTGGATTTATAAATAACATATTAAACTATGTTTTGGATTACAAATAACATATTAAACTATGTTTTGGATTACAAATAACATATTAAACTATGTTTTAGATTTTTAACAAAATATATGTTGGTTTTGTACGATATCACATATGAGAGCATATCATACTATACTTTTGGGAGTATAACTTAATATACAATAATAATGTGACTTAAGAATTCATTCAGACCTAGTGCATCAAAATACACCTTTGAGACTATAGGGTTACCACAAAGGCAATCCCTATTTGGATGGAGAAACAAATTGGTTTCAGACATTCCATGACAACAAGAATGGGGTGTCAAATCCTATAGCGCTATATCATACTACCAACCGGTCTGGTGAACAAAATAAGTACTATTCCAAACATTTATTTTATAATCTTTGAAAAATTAGAGTTTAAATCATAGATAATCATTCAGTTTGCAAAAAAGATAAGTACAAATATGTATAATCAATTATACTTTTGAAAACATGAAAATAACAGATAGGTACACATGCTTCACCCCAAAACAGTTTGAAAACAGTAAAAGGGGTGACTATATAATCACTTGAGAGTGCTTAGAAGTCTGAACAACTACCAAGCAAGCTAGAGGAGTCCCGAAAATCAAACGGTACCTAATATAGGTAACTACATAAATAATCCGGACCTAAATCGGAAGATCAGATAGGATGAGGTCTAGTAAACCAAATGAGTGTGGGATCTCATATGATACGGTTTAACAAGGCCTACATACTAAATTGAAACCTAACCTAAGTGCTTACGACCCATCACGACCCATTTAGGTAGCTTGCGCTACTTTAACGCGTCGTTCGCATAAAACGCGTTCGGACCGCCTAACTAGTCCTACGACAAGTATCATATGCCCTAACATTGTGTAATTATGTTGCATAATCATTTAAATGACAAAAGTTTGGGTTACATATGCTTAAATATCAATTATGCATGAAAAGGGTATTTTGGTAATTTTCCTAAGGCATATAAACTACTTATCATACAACTACTCAAACGAAGTGACCATAAGGTATAACCTCGGAAGGTTATTCCCTATACAACTATGGTCACCTAAAGCATTTGGTCGGATCCTAAAGATCGACCAAATGGGTCGGGTTCGAAAGTATAAGCGATTGTTTAGATCGCTTACCTTACGACCCTACATAAGCACTAATCTAAAAGTGACGAGCTAAACATGTTTAAAACATGTTTAACAAAGTTTGAAAAGAAGTTGGATATCAAAACAAACGGTTTTGATACCTAAGAGTAGTTTGGTTACAAAATACGCATAGACACGCATTTTGGCCGAAACTACGACTCGTCACTACACCTAAACAACGTGGTAATCAGTAGGTATAGTCACTAGGGACTATAACCATCGTGATTACGCTCACGTTTTTTTTGGGTAAAGGGTTACCCCGGTGATTCTATTATAGACAACCGCCAAATAAGTACAAGTAGTGAGGATGAGTTCCCCACTAGTTCATATACAGGACATGCCCCATATATGTAAGCAAAAAAGCAAACAAACCAACATACCAACTCAATCTAGTCTACTACAATCATGATAATGACTAACTAGTAGACAAACGAAAAAATCAAACAACGACGTCAACCGCCATCATCAAAAATGAAATTGCTACCAACCGGCAGCCCCTTAGCAAGAAACAGAAGCCACCTATCCATTGAACTTTATGTGAGAGGTGCTTGCCCCTGTACTGGAAGACGTAGGATGTGTACCCGATGTCATAAACTCATTCGTTTCATCATATACAACCTCTACCTCGTCATCGTCAGACTCCTCATTTCGCTCACATCCCCCTTTATATCTCCCCGGGAGGAACCCCCATTCCCCCCAACAAACCCAAGAGCACTAAACGAATTGTGTGTTTGAACCTTGGACGAACTAGTGCACCTCGCATTCACGTAGGTAGAACTCACTGCCTTTTTCTTTTTATCCACAGGTCTATATTCAAACTTGGGCTTTTGATTGTTAACTTGAAAACCGCTCTTCTTTACATTCTTCTTTGTCTTGACTTCCGTATAACCATCCTCATCTACTTTCGGACCGTTTGTAGGAGGTTTCACTATCGATCGAATGCATTTTGGACACTCCTCAGAATCATGCCCAAATACACAATAGTGGGCACATCTCGGTGGTTTCCATTCATATTCCACACGAATAGTCTCGTTGACATACTTGTTCTCATCCAACTCAGGAATAGCCATGGTTAGAACCTCTTTAAAGTCATGTTCAGCAGATATTTCAATGAGAGCCCTAGCATAGCTGCTCCTTCCCCAAGCCTCGTTACACATATCAATTGTATACGAATCCAACCGCAAAGGTGAACCAATTTTAGATGCCAGCATGCTTAATCCATCATCAGTATACGCCACTATAGGAAACTCATGCAATTTAACCCAAACCGCAACCTTTTTAATATCTTCTTTTTTAAGAGTACTTGTAGGGGACCAAGTGTTGAGAAAAAGTGGTTTATTACGAATCAGCCACGGACCCCCTTCAAGCACGTTATTCATACCCTTTCTATCTTCAAACTTGAAGAAGAAAAACCCATTCGAGTTCATCATAGTTTTCTGAAGACCATGTTTCTTCCAATTTGTTCTCATAAAATATTCAACAACCGGATAAGCAATTCTATCCCCCAAGAAGTAACCATAAAGAGTATTCGCTAACCTGTTGCTAACCTGACGAACAGAATCGATTGGTAGGACAACATCCACTCCATCCAATGAGACATCCGACTTTAAAGATCGAAAATTAATATTAGGGACTTGATCAGCCGACTCATTAGCATTCATTGCTGAGTTATCAACATTCTGATTTTGATTTTGAGTTGTCGAACCAAAATCCACCTTAACACCTCCCTGATCAGCTTGTTTGTTTGACACAACATTAGCATACGATTGATGTTGAGAATTAGCTCGGGAGCTAGGACTAACATCATTCAATGGAAGCACAAAAGCTACTTTTCGTTTATCAAAAACCTTAGCATATTGCTGATTAGGAGAATCCGAACGACCATTAGCGTGTTCAGCATCATTCAATGGTAGCATAAAGGTTACCTTCTTATTTATTTCAGAAACCCTAGCCGCCATGAGGGATATTTGTCTTGGCTCAAAAAGTTTCCCGTCGATATTTCTGATCTTCCTTGAAAGAACGTCTGAGTTATCTGCATTCTGATCATCCATAATAACAGCCACAGATAACAATGCCGACACCCTAGATGAAACACCCAAACCAATCAGAAAACAAAGAAGAAGTAGCGCCGATGAATTGCCGAAACCCTAAACTGAATATGGATTGCCGCTGAATATGGTTTGCCGAACCCTAAGTAGCAGCCGCACACCCCTTCGACAATCAGAAATCAAAGAAAAACGAAACCCTAAATACAAAATCCTACTATGATTTCAACTGATTATATTCGAAGGATCGATTGGAAATCCTAAGATGATAACCAAGCTTAATCGAGAATAGGAGTAGCAAGAAAACTGTTAGGGTTTCACAAGAATACCCGGGTCGCCAAATTCGCCCAGGATTACGCTCACGTTGCGAAGTTCAAACGAACTTCTCATTGACCATAGACTGGTCAATGCAGAAAGTCAAACAAAATTTGACTTTTAAGCTAGAAAGCGATAAAAGAACGAAAGAGGACTTACAAAGGGTCCAAATAGATTTGGTTCCAAGTATTCTCAGGTAGGTAGTGAATAATCACAACCACTTAGAGAAATCTCAGACCAAATGTGCAGAAAATGAATGAGGGACATGGCCTTATATAGTTTTTCGCAAACCGTTAGGATCATTTCTTGGAGAGGAGGGAATGATCTTGGCCATACAATTGTCAAAGAAAGATTGGGGGACTTATTCTCCACACAAACCAGCCCATAGCATGAAAAACCATGGATCAAAACCATTGGAACAAGAGGAAATGACCAGATTCAATGTTTCTGCAACTCTGATGTGCTAGGCACTGCTTACGGACCGTAAGCAAAGGTCCATACGGACCGTAAGCGACCTACAGACCAGCAACTTTCAAAAATGACAGATTTAGCCCCTGAAGCCCCAAACGTGGTTTTTGATGCATTTTTGACACGTTTAATCCCCGTTGACCCCATTTCAAAGCTCTAAAATGAAGTTAAAGTATGGGGAACTTAAAACATGCTCAAAAATATCTCGGGTGTCGGTTCGTTTGGTCGTACGGTTGCGTTGTTCGGTTAATTACGACGGGAGTCGTAATGAACGCAAAAACGATCCAAATTAAGCGACGAATGGAATTTTATTATGCCAAGCACTAAAATAAAATATTTTAATGCTTGCATAAATTTTTGGATGTCCGGATATATTCAGAACGTAAGATATGCGCGAAAATGCAAACTTGTGCACTTTTTGACGCTTTTAGTCCCTATTGATCATGAAAGTTTATTTTAGTGCACAAAACACCTCAAAGCCTATTTCTAAGCTATGTGAAGGATATTTAGGGCATATTTAACTTATGATCAAGTTCCGGAATGTTCGTTACTATACAAATCGGTATAGTTTCGCAGTTTGACATAATTAGTCCCTGCGATCGAACAAACTTGATTTCAACACACCAAACCATCCAAAACTTATTTCTTAGTTATGTGGAGGTTATTTAAGGTATGTTAAGCCTATTTCACTATTCAGGAGTGTTCGTTGCATTAAACTGATTATATTTACGCATCAGAGCGCGTATAACCCTCCAGAAAGCGATTTAAAGCTTGAAATCGAACAAGAGTTGATAAACAATACACATATTTTTTACAAATCACAAGTATGAAATACAATATTTCATTGGTTTGGCATTTGTTTGATGGTTGAAATGACACAGGTGTCACAAACAACCTCAATATCATCCACACAATCTTGAAAGTCCCTCATGCCAATAGAGACCGACGAAGTTCCCATAGAGTTATCTTCAATGTTAAGTGCCGTGTTAAAATCACCCATAATACACGAAGGTTTGTTACCAACAAGGACTTTGTGCATGGATAGATTATGCCATAACTCTTTACGGGAGACATAATAATTTGCAGCATAAACGAAAGAACAAGAAACCATCCTTTTGTCCAATTTAAAAACAAGCTGAATATGCATAACCTGAGGAGACTGCGCCAAAATCATCACATCAAAGATAGCCGGATTCCATCATATAATAATTCTTGTGCCTTTGTCACAACAACCTCCATTCGAAGTCCAATCCCACGAGCGAAAAACTGACATAAAAACTTTACCCAATTTACCAACATCCACATGAGACTCTAAAATCGCACACAAGCTCAAGTTAAAATCTTTGACTGCCTGCCGAACCTCCTTCTGTTTAAGAGGGCGATTCAACCCCCTTATATTCCACGTCGCGATACTAACCATCGTTAACTATCGAAGAAGGAGTGCTTGCCCCTTTACTATTTATGTTTAGAGTACCTTCCATCATAAAACCATCCATTTCATTGTACACCTCTACTACCTCATCATCATCTGTATCCTCATTGTTCATACCCGACGTCTTGATACTAGCATCCGAATCGGCATCCACTTCATTGAGAACATCAAAAGGATTATTCGACCTGTTACTGTTAGAACTCGAAGCCTTGTTGCTGTCTCCCTTTGGCTTTGGTCCCACAGGACGATATTCAAATTTAGATTTTTGTTTATTCACAGGAATTCCAACTTTCTTAGCAGCTTTCTTACCATAGACTCCTATGTATCCATCCTAATCCACAACAGGCATCTTCTTTGTTGGTCAATTTTTTTGAACATTCCGATTGTGCTCCTCATGCATAGCCTTTACTTGGTTTCATAGGTTGCTTCGGACACGCATCGGTAGTATGGCCAAACACACAACAAGTAGCACAACGATATGGACTCCATTCACTCCACATACATAGTCTCTTTAATAAAACCCTCCCCTTCAGATTCGGGAATTGCCATAGTAATTTCCTCTCGAAACTCTTTATCAGCCGAGCTTTCAATCAATGCTCTAGCATAGCTACTACGACCCCATGAGTCCATGCACATAGACGTGGTAAACGAATCCAGCATCTTTGGTTCCCCAATAGTCATTGCAATCAGGCTAAGGCCATCCTCCGTATAGGCCGCAATAGGAACTTCATGAATTTTAACCCATACTTGAACCTTCTTTACCTCTTTCTTTTCAAGTTTAGTTGTTGGGGTCCAGCCATTCAGAAACAATGGTTGAGATCTAATTATCCATGGCCCATCCTTAAGAACATTCGACATACCAACTTCATCATTAAATTTGAAAAAGAAAAAACCATTCGCGTTCATCATAGTTTTTTGTAGTCCATATTTCTTCCAATTCATCCGCACAAAATAATCAACCACTGGAAAAGCAACACGATCTCCTAAAAAATACCCATAAAGAGTGTTAGCCAACCTATCTTGCACCGTACGTACTGATTCCCTCGGCAACACAACATCACAACCATCATGCATCACGGAGCTAGCAAGTGAACGAAAATTAACTTTCTTTAAATTATTAGCAACTACCGAGTCTGCATACGACATAGGCTTAGATGTAGAACCATTGTTCAGACGAGTTTCTTGAGTATTGACATCACCAGCCAAATTCGTACCCGCACCCTCACATTCCGATGAAGAAACTGGAACAGTGATCTTGGTTAATTCATCGATTACATTAAACTTCTTAGAATCACGCTGAGACACTTGCACAGTACCTCTTCTTGGTAACACCGGATTACCATCTATGTTCACCACACGACTAGCTAAACCTTTGTACGATAAAGGCGGCTTACCACGATCTCCCAGAACAGTATTATCAGGTTTGGAACGATCATCCATTATAAAATAAACACCTCTCTCCTTTCAACAGCAAACAAAACAACCATGCACCGAAAAAACACGATCACCAGAGCCTCAACAAGAAGAAAAAACAAACCGAAAAAAACGGAAAACCCTAATTCTAGCAACCCCTACTCCATGCACCCTTCCGAAACATATAGTAAACCTGGAGAATCAATATCATGTTAGAGTAGGATCGACAATCCACGAGCACTATACAGTACGTTAGAATAACACAGAAAGTAAGGCGGCGAATGAGTGGAAAAGAAAGAAACCCTAGATGTAAATCGATCAAGCCTGCTAACGAGTTCGTTATAGAAATGAATAAATCAATCCCTAATCACAGACTGTTATACAGAAAATCACAATGAAAATTTGAGGATTCATGAAGAACAAAATTCGCCAAGCTAGAGAGAGAGCATTAGGGTTTTCTATGTTCGGTTTATGTCGAATAGGTTGTGTTTTTGCATCATTGTGATGATGATTATGTTGTGAATTGAAAGCCCACTTTTGTATATGTCGGTTGCAAACCTCGTAAACAAACCCAACCGGCCCAAAGCCGAATCCTCATGCTATGCGCATACAAGAGGGTAGGTGCTAGTATTTTATGATTTTTGGGAAACCCTAAACACCCTTATTCTTCCCAAGTGATCGTGCGGTAGTGGTAGCCCCTCCCCCTGTTCGAGATAGCATCTTGATCAGTCAAGTTTCTGGTTAGTGGTTCTGACTTGTTGACTTTCATATTTGTGTGATTGTTTATGTGTTATAGTGAATGATTGATGCTTATGATAATCTCTATTTGGTGATCTTGTTTGTGAGTAATCTTGATTAACGAATTATATATGTACGTTAATGTTATGCTCTTGTATGATTAAAACGATGCTAGGAGGGATGTTATGAATCTGATTTAACACATGTACTCTTGCATGAACTGTTACATAAACGAATGATTTAACACATGTGAACAATGAGTATTGAGAAGTGTATTTGTAGATGTATGTTAGGGTTCATGCTAGGATTAATGTTGTGTGTTGAAACATGATGCAATGGATCTTTGTGTGCGGCTCGACATTAAGATCAATAGGTTAAGATTTCATATGAATGATTTAGTAATTAGTGTTTGAATGATGCGAACTAACTGGTAGTCGTATATGCATGGTTAAATGGTTATGGTGGGGAAAATCTTGTGAATACAAACTGATAACATAAGGGCCATGTGGTTAATAAACAATTTGGAGTCTTTCGTATACGGAAAATTGTTGCTAATCACATTGTTATACAAGCCTTAATATGGTTACATGAATACTTGAATTTGGAATTTTAATCCTGTTGATTTTGATGAAAACCGGACCATGGGGTAGGGTGTAAGTTTGTTGGATTTAAGGAAACAAGAGTGCATAACAGTTAACACTTGTGCAACCGAATTCAGCCAATTAGTGAAGAATATTATGTTGACTAATGAAAATAATTGAATGGATTAATTATACACCACATGGGCCTCACATACACACATATTTGGACCACACGGATTATTGAATAAATATTGGGTTGTAAGGGTGTTTGGGCCTATTAGGTTAGTGGGCTGGTACAACATAACGGTTGCACAAAGGACGGGATTTGCACATTCTTTTTGGGCTGATCACATTTTGGCACACACACACACACTACAAAGCTGGGCTTATAAGCCCTTCCATATAAGAGTTGAATCGCACATTTGTAAAATGCATTGCACAATCTTAGGTGAATTATTGACTTGACTGGATCGCACACCCTTATGATTGATGAGCAAACTGTTATGTGTCTTGTGAAACATGAACATGTGGTGTGAGCTATGCATGTGACTCGGATGCTTATTACATAATGTTAGGGATTATTGTGCTACATGATTTCTTATTATGACTTGCATAGGGATGTGTGAAGTACTTGCACGCTACTTGTGTAATGTGTATAAAGACTACGTGATTATGTGTATACGAAACTGATTTGTTATTGGTAACCACAATAGGGTTTGGTAGACCAACTAGGAACGGGTAATGTATCTAGTCTTACCGAGCAAACCAAGGTGAGTTCACACTTTCTACAAGGCCTGGGATTCCCGGTGGTTGGGAATGGGTAAAGGATTTAATCGGAAACTGCGTGACCTCCTGGTTTGGAACACGTACTACATCCTCTTTATTGAAGGGTGATAACATGTACTAAGGATTTAATCGGAACCTACGTGATCTCCTGGTTTGGGGACACGCACCACATCCTCTTTATTGAAGGGTGATAACATTGATACTAGACCAAAATCTCTATCATGAAGTCCCTCATTTTATATCGACTTAATCGTCGGGCCAATGGCGAGCGGGTCATTAGTTAGATAGCGCTATTTAGGTTTGACAAGCCTCACACCGTGCCGCAGAGGACGGGCGTGAACTAATGGATCTGGGCACGTCAATGGTGATAGACATTGACGCTAGGGCACCAACTTACTTCAGTCAGTAGTCGATATGGTAACGGGTCTAGTGGTTCACATGGGGTAGCCCCCACTGGTTATGGTTTGGGAAACAAGGAATTGGTTAACTCATGGTTTACGAATGAACTTATGGTTTTTGGAACAACTTTAAAATGAACATCAACTGTGAACTCGCTCAACTTTGTTGTTGATTCGTTGTTACATGCCTTGCACGCCTTTAGGTGCATATTGTTGGAACTTGATGTCTGGGATGCTGGAGTGGTCATGGGTCGAGATACATCGAAATGCGAGACGAATCTAATGGCTTCACACACTTGGTTTACGAAATTCTTAATTAATGTATTATGTTTCCGCTGAACATTAAATAATGTTTTGTAACACTTCTATCAATAATAAATGAAAGTTTTATTTGGAATAATTGTTATGAGTTCAATATGATTGGTGGCTAGATCCTGGTACGTCACATGCCTCGCAGGGGTTTCCGCATGTGGTATTTTGGGGGTGTGACAGTTTGGTATCAGAGCCACTGGTTATAGTGAACTTGGTTTTAAAAAGGGAAAAACGTTTTCATAAAACCAGACTATAACCGAACAGTTCTGAAAGCGTGAACACGACCATGACACTCAGCTCCAGATTGTAAGGTTCGTCTTTCTTACTTGTTGCATACATTACTTGACTAGTACACATTTGTTTATGACGAAACATACGAACACACACTCGTCATTATAGCATGATGGCATGGATTGCTTGCTTACCTTATGATGCGTTGATAGTATGCCATAGTCCTTGAATTTTTGGGATCTTATTACTTTGACAACCTCCGTTTGACATCTGAGTTTGAGGAACCATTTGACATGAGTTAGGAGGAACTGAGATGAGCAGGCAAATCGCAATATTATTGTGGGTGCACACATAATAATAATGTGGGGTGCATGCGAGTCCCAGTGAGCCTTTATAAGTGGAAAACGGGTTCCGTTCCGTTATTTGATCGGTGTGAAACATAACAAACCTATAGGGGTCATAGCAGTGAATGTCCCCTACTCAAACGTGAACTTTTCATTCATCTCTGGATCC